>BHFT01067309.1:0-27672 GCA_004320025.1 Laticauda laticaudata | reverse complement strand
CCATCCACCCTGCGTCCTCCCCCCGTCCGTTCCTTTCCGTGTTGTCCGCTCTGGTTATGCAAATTTTTGCCCCTTTTAGGAGCAATGGAACATTTGCTCGTCCTCTGTGTCCTTTTTACAAACGTTTTGCATCCGTCGGCCAGTGTGACAGGGCCTTAAGGACTTTGGGGAAATCACAAACTTTTGAGCAGAGGGTGACTTGATGCTCTTGAAAGGATAATTTCATTGTTGGAAATCTTTGAGATAAAGTATAGATACAGTAACCATAGAAGTCAGTTTACAAAATCACTTTTAGTTGATGATGTGATGAATTTTAGTTTTGCACTTATTGAAGGATTTGGTTTATTTAAATACACTTTTAAAACTCATATATGTGTCATGTTTAACCTGGAGTATGTTTGAGGATTTTAAAATGTAAAAACAAATTAAAACAATGGATCCAAGAAATATGCATAAACATTTTCATTTTAAAAAAATGAACAATATTGTACATTATATAACTGGTAAGGTAAGAGAAATCACATGTGATTTATTACCATAGCATACACATTAAAACTAAAAACATAGCAACCATTTTTAAAGTTTATTATTATAACACAGTTGAGTTTTTTGTAATGTCAAAAATTATTTGAATCTTCAGAAATGAGGAGGATAACAAGCCCACATTATCTAAATAAATCCAATATTCCAAGCATTCTCCACAGAAGTTGTCCAGGATAAAGGTTCTGAAATCTGATTTAATCCAAAATTCAGTGCTAATTAAAGTCAAGAAATTAAAAAAAAAAAGATGACAAGGATAATAACCATGCTAATCTGTACAAAATCAACCCACATACTGAAAAGGAAAATATATTGCTCATCTAAATGCAGGAGAATACCACAGGGAAGTTGCTAAGAACAAAAACACCCCAAAATAAAGCAAAAAAAAAAAAAAAAGCACAGTACCCAGAAAGTAAATGAAAAGCAGTGACTTCTGTAGTGCAATGCATCTTTATTTTTGTTACTTCAAAGTATATTCTACTGGGTTTAATAAAACTTACTTATAAATAACAAATAATGCAAATACTTTTCATCTTAGCATATAAGGCAGAACTGATGTAAGAGTGCATCAGAATGAACCTCATTCTAAGATTAGATCAATTTTTTTCAGTTTCAAATGCAAATGTTTCAAACTTATTTTGTTTTACTTTGGTAGAAGACTATGATTCAAATATCAGTCCAAATGTTACATTATTTGAATTGGTTATTAATCAGTAAATTAATAGGGCCACTAGGACAGAGGCTTCTAGTTCCTTGTTTTATGGCCACTATCTTTTCTGATAAAAAAATACAATGACAGTTACCAAGCAATAGAAAAATCCAGACTAGAAAGCAATAATTCCACATAAAGGTCAGTCATTTTGAGAGTGTAATCAAAAATATGCTCAAATTTTGCATCTCATGAATTATGTAAGAGCAAACATTAAGGATGCCAGATATTCATTAATACATGGTAAATTAGTGGGAATCAGTCTTTCAAAAGGTCCTATTTTCTACAAGAAGCTTAACATTGGCATGTGATACAGCCAAGATTAAAATGGCATTGCTGCCTATTGATGCCCTCCTAAAGTCTATAGTCTTTGAATGAAGCAATGATCTCCTGAAATAATAGAGTTGGAAGGGACCTGGGAGTTCCTCTAATTCAACCCCCCGCTCAAGTAGGAAACCCTGTCCTTTACTTTTTCTGGTAAATGGTTGTCCAGGCAAAGAACAATCTTGTTGAATTGATCCAAGGGATTGATAGGGACAAAAGCCTTAGAAGCCAAAGTACCAGTTTGCTTCTGAGTCTAATTCAAGGTGTTGGTTGTCATCTTTAAAGACCTTTATGACATGAGACCAGGGTACCCAAGGAGCTCTCTTATTCCAATTGCATTAACCTATTCCACCCAATCAGGCAGAACATGTTGCAGATCTTATTGGTTAAAAAATTTCAGCTTGGGGGATCTAAGGAGACAATCTTCTCTTCCTTTGTCCTCATCCTCAGGACAGCCTTCTCTTCCTTTGTCCTAACCCTAGAGGTGAGGTGGGCCTCCACTGTTCTGGCTTTCCTACTTTGCATGGAGGTCTAAGAGTGTTATGCAATCCTGGAGTTGGCTGGTGTCGTGAAGACACTCCATCAACCTTGGTAACCTGTTAACTCTGTTAATTTCTTAATTTTGATTTTTTTTTACTTTAAATTTATTAATCTTAACCTTGTTCTTAATTTTGTTTTTAACTGTTTGTTTCGTCATGTTTTTGCATTGTTTTATTACATTGTTTTTAAACCACCCTGAATCTCTTGAGTTGAACAGTGTAGAAATTTAATGAATGAATGAACGGGAAAAAGCTATTATACAGATGAAAAAAAACTGTTTTCTGGAAAGCATTACCCCATGAGTAGGGTTCTGTTCCCCAGTTCCACTGGAGATATTGAGAAGAATGATCACCTGCCATGGATTCATAACATTAAAAAGTGGTGAATAGTTTACCTAGTTTCACACTGGATAAGAGTAAAAACATCATATGCTATGAAGCGCCATGTAAAATCTTAAGATAAATGCAAAATATTTCATGGCAAAAATTACTGAGCATTTACTTATATATTGATTTAATTTAATTGATGTCTCACTTTTTTCTCAAGAACTCAAGATGAGTTATATGGAGATGAACATTTTATGTCCTAGACAACAACCCAGATATTAGTAGTGAGAATGACCATCCCAAGGTTTTCATGATTGAGGATGGATATGAACCTAGCGCTCCCTAGTCCAACATCTTAACCACTAGGCTATGATAATGTGTGCACAGAAATTGAAGAATTATACAGCTAAATTGAATGATCCAATGGAACAGAAGCACATCACAAAACATGGTTTATTACAAGCAACCTCACCATATGTTGAAAAATTAACTATACCTTGCATGACATTACAAATTGTTCCCCTCACTTCCCCTTTCTATCTTTCTTTCACTTTCTTTCTTCTTTCTTTCCTCATTTTCTGCAGTCAATTTTGATTCAATTATTCTCTCTCCCAACATGAGAAATGATAATATTTTCAATTTCCAACTTCTATTGAATTTTACTTGGAAGACTTGTTACTTTAAAAACATATTCTATAAGACTTCTGACACAAGTGAGAAATCAACCTTATTGGAATGAATGTTATTGAATTTGCTTCCATAGATGTCCTGCTTTTTAGTGCAAGTTTCATGTCATTAGTGTTGATACCAGATGTATATCACTATAAAGGATAGCATAACTATTTAGGGATGATCTGATTCTATAACAGCAGAAGACTTTTCAGCTGATTTAGAGAACCAAGGACAAAGAAACTTGATGCTTTATCTAAGTAATCATAATGCTGTGATTTTGCTTTGGCCAGTACATATTATAACATTTAGAACGAACTATGCATGAAAATGTAAAAATCTCTAGCAGTTGTCCAACCTGTAATTCTATTTGGAACAATTTTAAGCAGTAGGATATCTGGTTTACTCCCAGGTCAATTAATATATGGTAATGTATTTGGGTGTTAAAAATCACCAACTGTGAAGTAAAAGTGGATGGGATATAAATTTAGTGAAGTAAACTAGAGGGTACCATTTTATTGTTGGAAAGTTGCCATGGGTAATATGCAGTTTAGTTTGCACCCAGCACACTACGGATCAGTCCTTATATTCAGATCAAAAATATACACCACTCAGTTCAGCTAGCAAAAAAAGGGAGTTTTATTAAGCATTAACAAATATTAAGAGTTCATTGGCAACTAAAGTTAAGTAAAAGCAGGAGACAGATATGGACAACATATAAGACTATCATCCTTCTAGCTCTCTATCTATCTATGATCTATCTATCTATCTATCTATCATCTATCTATCTATCTATCTATCTATCTATCTATCTATCTATCTATCTATCTATCTATCTCCACCCAGATCAACTGATGTTGTGGGCTGAGAGCAAATGACTGGCTTGAAGTCACCTACCTTGTTTTCTTGTGTAAAATTTAACAAGAACTCAAAATCTCCTGGTTTCTAGCCTGGAGAAATGTGGTGCCCTAACCACAAGATAAAGGTAAAGGTTCACCTCACATATACGTGCTAGTCGTTTCTGGCTCTAGGGGGCAGTGCTTATCTCCGTTACAAAGCTGAAGAGCCAGTGCTGTCTGAAGATGTCTCCATAGTCATGTGGCCAGCATGACTAAATGCAAAAGGTGTACGGAACGCTGTTACCTTCCCATCAAAGTAGTCCCTATTTTTCTACTTGCATTTTTACATGCTTTCAAATTGCTAGGTTGGCAGAACCTGGGATAAATAATGGGGGCTCACTCTGTTACATGGTATTAGGGATTTGAACTGCCAAACTGCTGACCTTTCTGTTCAACAAGCTCAGTGTTTTAGCCACTGAACCACCATGTCGCCTTTGGAATATTTTAGCGCATTTTAAATTTCCATTTACATTTCTGTTGGTCAAAGAAAGTCCAATCAGTTCCTGTATTTTGTATGCAGTTAACTAGTTGTGAACTTTATAATACTGTAATATTTTTGGGGAAAGCTATGGAATAATAATTCTTTTCAACTCCCAGATATTTATACACTATTGCATTATTTGTCTCTCTGCTAAGTACAACAACTTGATGAATTCCTGAGAATGCTTTATCACATTAGTAGAAAATAAAATGGCACAATATGTAAAACCCATGCTGAATATGAATATATAATATGAGACTTATTTCTAGTTCTTCCACCCAAGGGTTTCTAGCTAATTGTGAAACTTTCCATTTTGAGCTTCTTAAATAAGTGCTGCAGAAATTAAATAGATTTACAGCAGTAAAACCTGATAGATTTATGCCACTATGTATAAAATGAACTAGCTTTTTAAAAAATCATTCAAATCTTTAGAAATATATTAGAGACCTTCATATAATCAAAAATTTGAATAAGATGAGTAGAATGATAAATCTTAGCTGTTAATTACCCTAGCTTCGATTTCTTAATGTTGTTAAACCTTTCATACCTAGTGAAGTGACAAACATGTTTCTGAATGTAATATTTCAGATCCCAGTGAGAACATACATGGCTGAATAAATACAAATGTTAATTTTTGAATGCAAAAAAAATATCTCCCCCCACCCCCAATTTCAGCCTTCCAGGTATGTTCCCTCTCCCACTGCCCCTTTCCTGTCAAGAGGACCTTTTGGGATCAATATGCTACTGATTGATTGGCACATCCTTCCATTGTATTTATTGTCACTAAGTTGGAGATGATGAAGAAAGTGAAGAATAACAAAAAGAGACAATTCAGTTAAAAGGGCTAAGGGAGGAAGGAATATAATTACTAACAAAAACACTAATTAACAACAAAGAAAAGACAAAATTAGTCAACTGAAGACTTTTAGTTCAGTCTTCTCTACAAAGAGATGTGTCCACCAGGCAATAACAAGGAGCAAAAATAAGGAGGTAGAGTAAAGCTTGAGGTTGATTCAAATATGATCCATGTCTACTGGATTTGAGCAAGTTCACCTCTCTAAGGCAGATGAATTGCATGCCTGAGGTATTGAAGGAACTTGTAGATATTTCAAATCAACTATTATCTTTGGGAAATTCTCAAGGGTTAGAAATCCCTTTCAAAAAGAAGGACCAAGGGAACTACAGACCAAACTGGAACAGATCACACAGAGATCTGCAAGCACCTTGAAAACAATGCAGTACTTACCAGTATAAAGGCTACTTTCTCCCTCTGTAAGAGGTATGAAACGATTGTACCATGCCTTGTGGAGCCAAATTTCACATCACTTGCTACTTGTTATTATGGTAAAAGGTTTACAGCATTCCTCATTTCATCCCCTGAGGATGTGTACGTGGAGCAAATAATATGTCCCCAAATATTAGCATCTAGTAGCAAAATCAAGAGAGAAGTTTTACATTCATGCCTTGCAGAGGGCTTCTGGGGTCACCATCAGGATTTCATGGAGTCTTCAGTATAGACGAAAATACCTGGTTAACTTCATGTGATCGCAAAAACCTAAGTAGGGTTGGACATGGTTAATACTTGGATGGGAGATTATCAGAATCAGAAATCCCATAACTAAGTTGACTGCAATTGTGAACCATTTATCAGAAACTGAGCTTGATCTGCTTTCCAGTGATATGGTATTACAAAGCTTTATAATATATTTAAGGATAATTGCTGTGGATTAACTTCAATTTTTATCTCCACAATCCTGTGAGATACTCTGTTGAGGAGACAGTGACTGGCCATTGTCATTCAGTGAGTTTCCATAGCCAAGGGTAGTCTTGAACCTATATATTTCCAGTTCTAGTCCAATACTTAGTTACACTGCATAAATTCTCAAAAATGATATTCACTTTGAACCAGAAAAATAATGAAAACTAACAAATGAAAGTTTATTTTATAGTTGCATCACAGAGAACTTAAGGAAAAGTTTTTTTTAAAAAAAAAACCTCATTTCAAAAAACTAATTGATTTTCTATCTAGTTTAATCAGATTTAGACAATGCTCTTGCAGAAGTATTGTATCACTCTCCCATCACTACCAGACATACTAGCTAAGGTTAGTATGACAATATTCTTATGTTGCCCATCCCTTGTCTTCCAATCAAAAGCCCAGGTTGATACCCCTTTCACTTCAGTGCCCAGAGAAAACACCTCAGACTGTCTATTCCTAGAGCCATTTCTATATACAGGACTGGGTTGTCTATAATGATCCTGAAAGAAAAGATCCTTGCAATTTTCATGTGTTTCTGTCAAAGCACCAGAGTCTTACACTGAAGTTTGGAAAAACCTTCCAATGCATCAAATGAATTCCTAATGCCAAGTTCTAAATAACCTTCCTAGTTGATGGCTGAAGAGAATAGAAGAGCAGGGCAAAATATAAGCTGCTTTTTACTGGACACCAGATTATATACCTGAGGGTTCAAAAAATTTTTTCAGTGAAATATGTAGGTCATAAAAGACCCAGCTGCCATTACACTGACTTCCCATGATGAATGTTATTACACTTCAATAAAATTTCTGAAAGCTCTAAAAATTATCAGTGTTCAGATTGTAAACATGTTAAAAGTTGCATTTTCTTTTTATGGAAAGTAACAAATACAAGCTCAAATCTTTCTATTTAATTTCTGGCTTCTTGTGGATAGTTGGCAGCAATGCTCAAAGAAGCCATTTCAAAAATACAGTCAAGTTCTTCCCACTACTCTGAAGTCTTTGTCAAACAATATAAGAAAAGGACAATTGTGCCAGTTCCCCTAATAGTTCATTTTCCCTTTTTCTACCTGTTTTTTTTTAAAGTAAGCTCTTCCATCACACCTTGTATTTCCTGCTCTTTTGGAGCCAAACTCAGCCCAGGAGAATCTGAGATTCTGTTCTGCTTCTCTTCAGGTTCTGGAAGGAGATTTTATTTTATTTTTTTAAAAAAGTTTCACCCTGACAGGAAAACAGCAAGCATATAAGGATTGTTTTATGATGTGAATAAAATAGTGACATTAAAACTAAAAGTTCTTGTCTTCAAAAAATTAGCTAGGAACATTGGCCTTTAACACAAAAGTTCAATCCTACTTTCTCCTGCACTGCTGCCATTTATTAGACCTAGGATAAATAGGCTGTTGTTCTTTTTAGCCTTGTTAACTTTTTTTTTTTTTTACAAATCAGAGTTTTATTTTGATAGTCAGACAAAGACAAACAACAAAATTAGAGATTCTGTAATAAAAGAGAAAAAAGACAGGATACCAATCTTTCTGGATGCAAGCAACTGTTTTTCAGAGAATGGAAGGAGGGAAGATATGAGTACAATTTCCTGCAATATATATACTTATTTCTTCTGGAATAAGCCCTCTGACTTGAAAGTGATTTTGCAGGTTAAAAATTGAGAACTGGAGCTCCTGAATACATAAAATAAAAACAGGAGATGAATGATAAAAGGTTGATAAATGTAGAATAAGTAAATGGGTTTCTTGTTGTAATCATAGGTTCTAAGAAAAGAAAACAACAGCTTGAAAGATACATGGAGACACAAATAACCAAAAAATCAGGTTCAACCATCATACTTAAGTCAAGATTTTTTAATCATTGCCAACTGAGTGAGTTGCATACAATTATCACTTTTTAAATATCGAAAGCTATACAGGTAGTCCTCAACTTCATTAAATGACCATTCAAAGGTATAAAGCACTGAAACAAGTGACTTCTGACAGCTTTTCACAGTTACGATCTTTGCAGCATCCCTATGGTCATGTGATCAAAATTCAAATGCTTGGCAACTGGTTCATATTTATGACTGTTGCAGTGTCCCTGGAGTCATGTGATCACTTTTTGCGATCTTCTGACCAGCAAAGTCAATGGGGAAACCAGATTCACTTCACAACAAGGTCACTAACTTATCAACTGCAGTGAATCACTGAGGCAAGAAAATGGGACAAAAATCATTTAATAAATGTCTCAGCAACATAAATTTTGGACTCAGTTGTGGTCATAAGTTGAGGATTACCTGTACTTTACAAAATTACATTATGGTTTAGTGCAGAGTAAGTGGGGAAGTAAAGATAGCTAAGCAACTGATAAATATTTTGAGTACTCAATGTAACACAATTCTATTTGGTGTTAATATTTGTAAATAAAGATAATTATTTAAATCACCATGGTCCTATACATCCTTTATTCAGAAGAAAATCAAATCAGTACTTCCTGGAACTTCTTGCTATAGAGAGAAATGTACATAACACTATCTCAAAGACTTATTCCATATTTATCTCTTTTTTAAATGAAGGAGAAAATGGAACATATATATCTTTTTGGAATTTTGATTAGAATTTCGGGGTTTGGAAAAATTGTAATGACAAACTTCTATACTGTTTCACAAAAAGGCAGTTGATTAAAAAAGGATATTTTGAGCGTACTCTAATTAAGCTATCTTGTGGTTGCAAGAAAATTTATTACTGCCCAATGGTTCGTGCAACATTAGTAGTCAGGGCAAAATAGTTTCTTAGTGTTTGGCAATAGAATAGAATAGAATAGAATAGAATAGAGTAGAGTAGAGTAGAGTAGAGTAGAGTAGAGTAGAGTAGAGTAGAATAGAATAGAATAGAATAGAATAGAATATTCTTTATTGGCCAGGTGTGATTGGAGACATACAAGGAATTTGTCTCCTGTGCATAAACTCTCAGTATACAGTACATAAAAGCAACAAGTGATAAATCATAATCATATAATACAATCATCATAAATCATAAGCTACAAAGTCAGTGATGGTCAAAGGATACTAAATAAGCAAACAGCATAAAATAGGATACTAAGTAAAGGCAATCAACATAAATCATGAGATACAAACAACAAAGTTGTAGTCATAAGAAGCTAAGGAAATAGGCAACAGGAAAAATGAAAAGAACAGATGGATAATAGGTAATACAGCCCTACTAGGTGGTGTGATGTCCTAAGGCATAGACAGTGTTATGGAAATTAGTTGTTTAGCAGAGTGAGAGCATGAAGGGAAAATTATCTTTATGTCTGATTGTTTCGGCGTGCAGTGCCCTGTAGCATTGTCTTGAGAGAAGTTGAAACAGTTTATGTCCAGGATGTGAGGGGAATATAGATATTTTCACAACCCTCTTTCTGGCTCATGCAGTATACAGTGCCTCAATGGAAGGCAGGCTGATTGCAATTATTTTATTGCAGTCCTAACTATTTGTTGATTTCTATGCCTGTCTAATTTGATTGCTTTGCCAAATCAGACAGTTATAGAGGTGCAAATGACAGACTCAATGATTCCTTTGTGGAAGTGTATCAGCAGCTCGTTGGGCAGCCTGAGCTTTCTGAGTTGGCATAGGAAGAACATTCTTTATTGTGCTTTTTTGATGACGCTTTGATGTTAGGTGTCCATTTTAAGTCCTGAGATATAGAACCTAGAAACATGAGAGTCTCTACTTGTTGATACTGTGTTATCCAGTATTGTAAAAGATGGTAGAATAAATATTTTCCTAAAATCTGTTGTCATCTCCACAGTTTGAGTGTGTTCAATTCAAAATTGTTCTGGCTGCATTACAGCATACATCAAAATTTCCATGTAATTTCCTTTTCATTCTAATTGCTCATTATTTCCTATTACGAAGATAACTGCTTCAGCATCAAGAGAGTTAAAAAGTCAGTCAAAATGAATGTCAGTTATCTCTTATTCAGTTGCCAAAAGTGCCATAGACTTTATGCCATTATCAATCTTCTGCTGTTTTTTTATAATAGATTGTCCAATTGAAAAATTCCAGAAGTTGTAAAGACTGCTTTTCTCCCAACTTCCCAACTGGAACTGGAAAATTAAGGAAACAGGAAACTCTCCTCATATGCAAAGAAAAATCTTGCAGTCTCAAAAAGGGGTGGTGGTGGTGGTCAGAAAAGCAAATCCATATTGCAAAGGCAAACAGAAATTTCCTAGTTGTCTTTGCAATAGGCCACAAGAGTTGTGAGGCAGACAAATAACAGGATATGGCAGGTAAAATAAATAGAAAGAGACTAGTTTTAAGGAGTTTGTTTCCATGACTCACTGCTGGGCTACAGTCACTACAGCAGCACACAATAATGATTCAAAACGATGCAAGGGAAATGGATGGAGAAGAAAGAAAAAAGGAGGATAAAAGCTTTGGAGAGCTGAGGAGACAGGGAAATGGATGGGGCGGAATGATGTCATGGAGAGATACCTTTCTTGGCTAGACATGTGGAAAATTGAGGCACATGCAGCTTATAGTTCTGTTTATGATCCTCTGCCAGTAAGGACTTGTTTACAGCAGAGAGGGTTAAGAAAAGATGACAGCTGATCCTTAATGTGATGGGTTTTTTTTTCAAAGCAAGACTGGATGGGCCTGGCAACACACTGGATTGACAGAAACAGAGTCATAAAAGTACTGCACTTCAGACTAGTAGGGAAGTAAAAAGGGTGGCTTATTCTCAGTGTAAAGCAATCTGCAAGTGAACAGAGCCTAGGTTTGGAAACAAATTGGGTGAACTGAAGTAGTAAAGGCCATTTTCAACTGTAATCCAAGCCATTGTTTCAGCTGGCTTCTTCTTTCATCTGAGGATCAGAGTACATCTTTTAAAGGCCAAGACGAGAAGATATTCCTCATAGCAGCAGAAGCCTACTAGCCAAAGTAAAATAGGGAAGTTGCCTACCTTTGTGGGGTTTTTTTCTTTTTTCTTTTAAAAGCTATTGCATACAAACTACTTGACATGTGGAAGAAGACTGCAAAAGGTTTTCACTTTTCAGCTGGCCTCCAGATGGCATTAATTTCCTGTTCACTAACCTATCATGAGGGAAGCAAGGCCCACATGAACAGCATCGTGAAATTAATTCCTTTGAGAGAGAGAGAGAGAGAGAGAGAGAGAGAGAAGAGAGAGAGAGAGATTTTCATTTGTCTCCAGGAGCCAATGTCAGAGCAATTATTAGTTTCAATACAACATCAGTGCCTGAAGTTAAACAAGCATATACTCTAGATAAAGCATGTGTCTCTGTAGCAATGCCAGAATATTTTGCTCAGTAAGGACTTGAGGGGATGAATAGCTGATAAAGATTCCCATAAATTACTGACAGTGATTAAGATAAGCAGTATATCTTTAGAAGCAAGGGTAACGGATATACATAGGAAGGAAGAACAGAGTCATCCTTACAGAACTCAGAAGTAATATGAGGCAAGCTTTTTTTTTTTTCCAGAGTCGAATGAGGTCAAGACCAGAGACGGAGGGGAGGGGGATCCTTAATTTTTAATTTTAAAAACAATGCTATTCATATGGTTACTGTAGCCAAGAATCACAATTTGAGAAGAGTGCTAATTTTAAAAATTAGAAATTTCAAGTTTCATAGCTTAAAATATGAATGGGGGCGGGGCAGATGTTTGGTTTTCTAGATCTTAAACTACAACTTCCAGCATCCATCTTTGCTACCTAAAGCTGCTGAGAATTGTAATTCAGTAATAGCTGAAAAGCTATAGGTCAGGGGTACTAAACTCAATTTCATTGAGGACTGTATCAGGGTTGTATTTGATCTGGGAGGGGCAGGGAGGGGTATGACCAAGGTGGGTGTGGCCAGCTCAACATCAGTCATGTTGGGGACACCTGTGTTGGCCCGAATGCTTTACCAGCTAAAACGGGCCCCCGAGCTCCATTTTGAGCAATGATGGCCTCCTGCAACCCTCTGCCAGTGAAAACTGAGCTCGGAAGGACCTGTGTACAGCAAAGCTTCATTTTCGCTGGCAGAGGCTGTTCTGTATAACTTGGAAATTTCCAAGTAGTCTATCCTGATTGGCCAGGAAGGCCAGTAGTGGATTGGTTCATTAGTGGTTCATAGGAACCAATCCAAGGAGCTGCCTCAAAGGTGGCAAAGTTAAAACAATGTCACTGGCTTACAGGGCCGGCAGGCAAGCCTCAATAAAAAGGGTGCCGTGGCTTGAGCCAATGTTCCATTACTGTTGCTGTTAACTAATAAAGAGTTATTTGTTGGAACCCGGTCTAACCGCGCTTCTTTTCCGAACGAAACACTGGCGATGAGTGATTGGTGATAGTCCTAAAGCGGAGACCGAGCATTGCACCAGAGAACTACCACGCTTAGATGCCAAATGGATGGTAAGTAACGCGACCACCCGCACCCCTTCAACCGCAATGAGGAAGATTGAGGTCTTATATTCGATCGCTTCCTGATGTTTCTGGAGAGCAACGAAATGAAGAAATTTTGGATCAGCGAAAGAGGGCTGTCTTTCTAACACATTGTGGCGCCGTTGTTCATAAATGGCAAAGGCATTGGGAAGCCCAGAGACATGAAACAGATGGACCTGGTCTGAAGCTTAACCGTAATGCTAAGCTCACTCATGCGCCGGCGGTTCTCAAATCTATCAAGAGACACGAGTTTTATAAAATTAGACCAGAGGGAAGATGAGACCATTGCTGATTTCGTGGCAGCTCTCGCGCCATCTGGGAGGAGCCTGCGGAATTCCAGAATATGGATGAGCTATGCGAGATCGTGTCATGTTAGGTCTAAAGGACTCTATGTCTACAAAGTAAACCGTCTTATAACCAGACCTAACATAACTGTGGCATAAGTGAGCGCGGAAGCACCGCCTGCAGAAGCCGCAAAAGAATAGCGGCCACATATGAAGCTGATGAATGCCATTACTGACACGACAACCCTTACCAAGAGGGAGAAGCAAGCTGCCACAACGACACACCACGAAGACCTAGACGAGTCATCAGACACGGAAAGAGATACGATGAGTCCATCGCCTGCATGCAAACCAAAAAGGCGGAAAAGGAGAAGAAAATTGTGGGCAATGCCAACTGGGCTGGCGGAGGAATACTCACCCCGAGCCGAGTGTAGGTTGCTTGGATGCATCTGCAGGCTTGCAAGAAGAGGCGACACATCGAAAGAGTCTGCCCGAAATCGTAAAAACAGCAGTTCCTAGCAGACACGGTTAATTCCCCCACCAAAGGACTGAACCAAGGCAAGCGACAGAAAATGGGAGCACAGCAAAGGAACCTAGCAACGAGAAGAAAATCATCAAGACCCGTTCACAATCAGAGCGCACAGACGGATAAAGCGGGTGAGAAAAGTTCAAAATTGTAGTGGACGCATTGAAGGAAGCCCTTGTGGAAATGGAGGTCGACTCAAGGATCTTTCAATCCGAGTGGTGTTTTGCCGATATCACAATCAGGCAGTTGTTCCAAACATAAGACAAAAAGAACTGCAAGAAACAAAAATTAATTCTCAAAGACTACCAGGGAAATAGGATCCCGTGATAGATCTGGGGCACTTCAAAGTCACTATACAAGCAACCGCAAAGTCCTGCACGTGGACTATATGTCGACCGAGACATCGAGCCTTCTGGCCATCGAATAGTTCGCACCATTGGGCATCGGGATGACAGGAGTAAGACCGATAGCGCAAGCGATTTGGAAGAGAAGCCTGCTACATTGAATTCCAGGATGGGTCTTTGATGGCAACTCTAGGCAGGTCAGGGGGACCCCAATTTTCCTGAGTTCCTCCAGATAGCACCGAGAAGGTAAAAAGCCAGATGAGTCCCCTTTTGCATTAAAGTCCAAATAGATGAGCAATTAAAACAATTGAATTTGCACAAGGGGTCATAGAACCAATTGACACGTCAGGTGGGAGACACCAATAGTTAACACCTGTAAAACTGATTGGGTCTGCTGCACCATCTGCGGAGACTACAAGGCTACCTTGAACCATGTGCTGGCAACAGGAGAGTATATCCGTACCAAGTCGTGCCAGGCACTTACTGTACTCACTTGGCGGAGGAAAAATTTTTGCGAAAACTTGATTTTGGCTTCAGGCATATCAGCAACTTCCAGTAGACCCAAATAACGGCTGAGGGCCACAACATATAGTAACTCATAGAGGGGCATTCAATGTATCAGACTTCAATTTGGAGTGGAGCGTTTGCCCCGCAGGCGTCTTCCCAAAGCCTCATGGAAACGCCTATTAACGGAATAAAAGGGCGTCGGCTCTCCTACTTTGCATTGACGTCCTAATTTCAGCCAAAAACAACCCAATTAGAAGCAACGACTAATAGAAGTGGCTAACCAATTTAGAGAATTCCGGCTTAAAAGTAAAAAAAGGAAAAAATGCTGGCCTGGGCTATCCGACGCGAGTCGAATTTTTAGGGTATTTTAATTGAACGAAACAAGGTATTCACCCAAACAGAAAAAAAAGTCAAACCAATTAAAGACGCACCCAAGCCTAAAAAAAAACAGACTTACAGGCATTCTTGGATCTGTTCAAATTTTTATAATGTATTTCCTCCCTCACCAAGCAACATAGCCAGAACCATTGCACCATTTGACTGGATAAAAAAAAAACTGTCTGGACTTGGGGTCATAAAGAACAAAAAGCATTCAAAAGCATAAAAGACTTAAGTAACCATCAGGACACCCGTTCTTATTCAGTTTCGTAACACACTTCCCTCCGTGGACTGGTCAGCCTGTGATTGCCTCACCTTTCAGAGTCGGGTGCCATCCTGAGCCACCAATTATGGCCTGACGGGGAGAAGAGGCTCCCATCGCCTTTACTTATTGAAAACATTTTCCAAAGCGGAATGCAACTATAGCCAGAGACAGGAGAGGGCCCTGGCAATTGTCGCTGAATTAAACATTTTCACAAATACCGCTATGGGAGGACTATTTTCCATTGTGACTATCATAAACCGTTGCTGGGGATTTTGGCTGGAACAAACCCACACCGAACATTCTATCCCCAGGATGACTAGGTGGTCAGAATTCCTGGCCGCCTTATTCATATACCTTGCTGGCATCAACTGGGAAACAAATCACCCATGGCAGAGCTTTAGCCAAGCCCTTTACCAAAAAAAACGAGGAACCAACCCAGCTCCAACCACCGCCGCCCTACAAGTAGAGACCTGCCCTGAACTCCCATTGTCTGGCCAATGACATCACCAGATGCCATGGTGAAAGGACCCATGACTGCCTCGCCATTTTGACTTGGGTAGGCTAAAGGCTGGCCCAGAAAAAGCCAAAAACAAAAAACTGAAGTTTTTAAACCTTTTGGACTAGACAAAGACTTGAACTGTCAATACAAAAGGTGTTTATTGTGGGGAGAATTGGTGGTATTCCATCCCAAAAAACTTTGAGAAAGAAGACGGTGTTGGGCATGCTACCATGAGGCCACCCGGCATAGTCAAGATGAAAAGCCTGGCCAGGAAGCTATGTCTGGTGGCCTGGTTTAGATTAAGGATATTGAACAACTGGGTTGCAACCTGCCACAAGTGTTCAGAGACTAGACCCCCACGACCACCGCCAAGCGCCCATACGGAACTGGGAGCACCCCACGAGGCCCTGTGGTCTCGAATCCATTATTGATTTGTGGGACCAACTACAGGCCTAATGCTTTTAATAGTCGTAAGTGCATATTCAAAATTGGTTAGAGGTTATATGTAAGTCGTCACAACAACCGCATGTGATATAAAAACAAGACTTAAAAATTGTTTGCACCTCCATGGTTTATTTGATGATTAGTATCCGCACATGGGGCCACAACTAACGGCATATACAAGTCAAACAGTATTTAGAATCTTAGGTTATGCCATGCACTAACCTCGCCGGCCCATCCCGGCGGCGAATGGTAGGCCAAGCGAATTGGTCAGATTAACAAAAGAAGGTCTAGAAAAAAATGGGACCAGGGGGTATGTCCAAGACAAGCTGAAAACTGCTTAAGTTACACTACAAACATCACTCCAGTAGTACAACAAACAAGAGCCCGGCAGAACTATTAATTGGGGAGAAAACTCCAGATCCCATTTAGATTAGATTACACCCAAATTACACTTTGTTAAGAGCGAAACTACGTCAGCGGTACGTGCTCTTTGAAATGGCGACCTGAGTCTATGGCAAAGAATTTTTACCGGGGACCCCCTTTGGCTTTCCAGTCACAATCACACAATAACAGAGTGAGAGTTGGAAGCGGCACATAGACCAGCTTCGTTCCCGCACAATCGAGATGGCAAAACAATCGGCAACCTCAAATAATTAAAAAATCGATGAAAACAAAACCTAAGGCAGGGCGGGAAAACACAAACAAAAAAAGGGTATGAAATGAGGCCTTTTAAAAGTAAATCCAGAACATCTAACCAACCAAAAACATAGAGCACTTACGGGTAGTATGAAACCATCGGGAAGTAGTCCGAACGAAGGGGGAAGCCATTATCTGGTCAAACGTGTTAGGCCAGCCACGCGCCAGCTCAACCAAGCCCAGTGTTGAACCAGAGGGAGCGGCAAAAATCCACCGGCATCGAAGCAAACTCATAGGCAACAGAAGGTTAAGTAGGCAACCATGCGATTCCCCTGCCAGCAGTTCCATGGAGAGAGCCGTTTGAGAGACAGATGATCCCAACCGACAACCAACTCGAAAGCTCCAGTGAAAATGAACCGCTGCGCAAGTCAAATAGAGTCAAGAAGAAGATAACTTGGTTCTCTCCGACTCATTTCGAATAACTATACAGCTTAAGACCGATTGTTCTGGCTGCGCCGAACGTACCATCACTCACGGGGACCAAGTGTAATGTGCCGACAGCGTCGTGAAAGGCCATAGAAATACTAATACATAAAACAAGCTCATGATTCTAAAGCAGCTGAGACTTTGGATTGTGAAAACCTTACAACAGCGGTTTTAAAGCGGGCAATTTCTGGTCGCCTACCCTTTTGAAAAGAAGGCATTGTAAGGCTTATTGTAGCTAGAGCTGTCCCAATTGTGCTTCAGCAAAGAGACCCTGTAAGCCCGGCAGGGTGTTACCAAAATGTTAGCGTAGAGACCAGAAGACAGAGGCGCGCCTGGAAGGACAATCTCTATGGACTTTATAGATAGTGTGTTAGATCCAGTTAGCCCAAAGCTATAAAACGTTGGATGGAAACACGGTATTGAAGTGTCCCGTAAAGTCCTCGATATTTCTGGTTTGCCAAACAGGTACATTGAACCTACCTTGTTCCAAAATTCATCTGCAAACGTTGGGCTTGAAACTCGTCTCCCCAAGAGGTTCACATATCTATAGGTGCATGAGTTCCGGAACGCATAATCTCTAAACAGAGGGGTCCAATTTTACCTCAATTTTGTAAAGAGTTCCTTGAAGTTGAATAGGCTCTGCCCAGGCTTAAGCTCGCCCACCCACCCCCAAACCAATGGGGCCTGTGAAGAGGACTAACGCAGTTGTTAGAACATATCTTAGATGTATAGTTAAATTATCAATCAAGATAACATGGTCCGACTTACTACCATTTGCTGAAGTGGCATATAAAACAACTTCCTACATAGTAGTTACTGGATTTACTCCATTAAAAAGTGTGGCTTCAGGACAAGATTTTGTACCCATACCTGAACTTCCTCATGAAAGGCCCCTTTTCCTAACATCCATTCATTGAATAATGACAATGGGAATAACTCAACTCACAACTTAAACGGCCAATAAACATGTAAAAGCAAAAAAATGTTAGATGAGGCCCATCAAGTCATAAGAATGTTTGCCAGACAGAAAAATCTCCACATAAAATTATAATTAAAGTAGCGACAAAAAGGTTTCCTCGTCCACCAGATACCTGCAAGCCACCAACTCGAAAAAGTCCAAAGTACATAAGCATGTTGTTCGCTAAATATGTATTTTGTTCTTCGATCGGAATTTTGAAGGAACCCAAAAACGATTCTATAAAATAAATCCTGTAAGAAGGTTCCACAGCTGAACGCTACAAAAACTATTCGAACACAAAGTTCACCCTTCGGAACTTTCCATGTTAGTTTTTTTGAAAACGCTGACACCATACTTCTGATTAAAGGACCCAATCCAGGGCGTGACCCTCCCATACCCACCCACTACTGATGAAAGTGAAGAGATGAGTTTTTTAAGTAAAGAAATTGGACTCGCTGTCAAAAATACGAAAGGATGTTGGTCCAGTATCTCTGTAGCGTCCTGGGAAAACATTTCCCTTCTCGACAATACCAAACCCCGGGGCAATTAGGGGCTTAACCAAAACCAGAGATTGAATTTAAAGCCCTCCTACCCCAGTTTGAACAATCAAAAAACAAAATGCGGTTCCAAGTATCCTGATAAAGCCCTAGAGTTGTATTCCTGACTGCCCGCCTGTAAGATTGTCTAATCATTAATTATTTGTCGCGAATTTATATTTGCTCCCATCTCTCTCTTCTAGACTCTGACAGTTTTCCTTTCTCTAGAAGGAGTGTCCCGAATGCGTTCATAGCCACTTGTTCAATATCTGCTCTTACTGATCGTGCTTTGACATCTTCTCTGGACAATGATCAGTTAAAAATGGAAGAGGACGGTTGAAATGTGGTGAGGAGCGGTATGTGGATTGGAAGAAGCTCGTACCCCGGACGTGGTGTTACATACATCTTTTCTGTTGTGTAAATGAGGCGTCAGTACGCCGGAAGCATATATGCAGAGTCGATTGGTCTCTTATTTTTCTCGCTTAGCTTTTTCTTTTTCTCTGCGCAACTGGCCAACCCTTATCAAAGTATCCAAGCGTCCGGTCAACGGACAAAGAGGCCTCATCATTCAAACCTTTGAAGATGCCACTGATCATATCAACAAATATCATAATTGGAAAGTTTCATCTGAGAACTATTGGCGGTCGAACATTTTCCATCACTTTATATATGTGATTTACACGCCCCTTAGCTAATTCTCAGAAAACATGTCAGGTAATAACTCTAGGTTGCTACCACTTCACTTTTCAGTAAAAGAAACTATTTCTCTAGAGCACCTTAAAGAGTTCTAAAGTATTTCTTTCAGGGATTTGTATGATGACAGCACGAGGTCCCTTGACTCGACTGTTTCTTATCTTCAGTTATGTCAATATGCAAATCAAATATCCTTGGAATTATGATGCTCAAACTTGAGGGCACTCAAGTTTTTAAAAGGTTGTATGGCCTATTGGGATTGGCGTTATTAGGAACTTGAACGTGCAATTTCATCCCGCAGTTACAGGTCGAGTAGCTTTGCCATACGCTCTTCTCAAGGAGAATCTACTATTACTTGTCTACTTTCTAAGTCTAGCCCTTGATTCTCTGATTCTCCACTACTATACTGAGCTCCCCATCCAAAGACTAACTTGTAACTTGCTGTATTGCTTGCTTAGAACACTAACTCTAGCATCAGTATTGCCACTAATCTATAAAGGTGAATGCTTAATCATTTTTGAATATTCCCTATATCCCTGTTTGAAAAGAATGCCAATTTAAGATTCTTAAGAACAAAAGTGCCTAATGAAGTCATTTTTCCTCTGATTTAGAATCCTTTTCTTAATAGTTCTACAGATTCATGGAATGTTTGTATATTTAATCTACTTGGGCCTACTTCTACCACAGGTTTTAAACTGAATTGAAAAAATAGTCAAAATAAGGATACAAAGATGAGTCTCTGTTGAGTCCGCTTTAGGCAGCTCCAGAAATGACATCCTTCTTGCCTTGTCCAGCTTTAATTCATAACTGAAAATGAGAGTTTAATGTAGATAATGTAGATTACTAGATAATGTTTAGAATTCAGGCTGGGAAATTCTGGTTTATCAAAATCCTTTTACAAAAGTAAAAAGCGTATAAGTTCTTGTCTTAGGGGCCAAACAGAGTAGTCTTAGTCTGTAAAGTTTCCAATCAAGGTGTTAAATTTCTTATCTATTCCACATGCGAGAACCGCAAAAGAAAAGTGGTCTTCGAGATACCAAAAAGACTTGTGTTGAAAGAAAAACTTATAGTATAATATAGACATCATGAACTATAAAATATTCAGCGAGAATATATATTCGGATTCAGCTCTAAAAGAGATTGAGTATAATCTTTTTCTTGGAATGATAGAGTCTTCCATCATTGAAATGTCTATTTTCAACGTAATTCAATGGTTCCAAAAAGCACTTCATTATAAAACCCAGAACTATTTAATGCGGATCATATGCCAGCTATGTCAGGTAATAGCTTTTACATCCAGTTACCGCGCTATGGCTCAATGCTTTATGTGATGTTGGGTTTTCTTTATTGTTTCAGTCTTTACAACAGGAATTGAATTAACTGATTTGACCGCATCTAACTAAAAGGTTTAAATTCAAAATTAAATAATTTATAAGAGGTGATGTTGAATCTCTGTTACCAAATGTTCTCTATTTATATCTTCTAAATATGGACGGCTTCCAGTTACATTATTAGTTTACTCAATTGCATTTTTTTCTATATATACTGATGGACTGTTGCCAGAGAGTCATAACTTTACTATCCCTCCTTTCCTGAGCTATATATTTTTCTTAATTAAAGCCATCTGTTACACCTATGATCAAATAAGAGGATCTCTCTACATAATAGTGACCACACACAACTTATATAGCGAGATACCAGACTTTGCGCTCAGTAGATATCCGCTCACAAATGCAGTGTCTTTTCTTGCCAGAAAGCGTGACAAATTTTAAATTACCTCTACCAAGAGCTGCCAGTTGAGAATTACTTTCCATATCTGGGCAAAGCCTCTATCAGGACCACTAGGTGATTTAGCTTAACCCTCACCCATTCACTTCTCTGAGAGTGACACGTGTTTATCAGCTCAAGGAAGAACCTGCCAATTCGATTCAGTTGCATGGCTGCTGGGGATTTATGAATCAGAAGCCAGCTATTATTGAATTCATGAATATAAGTGAACAGATTATTTATTAATTAAATAGTAGAATGTTCCCCATGTGAAAAAGAAAAATGCCATTTAAATATAACTTGGATGTCTAAGAAGTATAAGCCATTCAGGTAAGTCCCAACGAATGCGAAGTGAAATGCTGATCCAGCAAGAAATTATCAGTTTCTGTGTATTTGGAGGAACGGGCTTGAGAAATAAGTTTATCAAGAGTATGAATAAATAATAGAATCCTCTAATACAAACATAAAAGTAATTTGTAGAGAGAGAAAGAGAATTAATGAAAAGATCTCCACACCACAAGCCAGGGCATTAACACACAGTCTCGTGCGACCAAACAACACACACTCCCCCTGATACTTCCTACCAGCTTCTAAAATCTCGACGCCGCACACACCACAAAATCGCAACCCAGAGATAGTAAGTACTAAGAACCTTCATTCTTTCTGTCCCCTAAAATATAGATTGAATAGCTGTGGCGTCTTTACTCAAATACGTAGAGCAAGCGCGCACCATAGAAAGCCCTCCAACACAGACACAGAGTGTTGCCAGCCAATCAAAGCCACAAAAACAGCAGAAAAACTAAATACGACCAATCAGAGCAGAAGAACACAACAAACTCCAAGACCAATAAACACAGACCAAAGACTCCCAACCAAATTAGGATGAAGAAAAAACCATTCTGGCTCAAACAGGTAGGCTTAGCCTCAAATTTAAAGGAGCTCGAAATGGCATGGGCTGCAATAGCACTGATCTCAACGAAGACGAACTCCAATACAGAAAGCCTGATGATGGTCAGCGATGAGATTCTGCCGAATAAGCACTTGCTCAACAACTTTAAAAAGAGCCACAACATTACAATGACGAGTGGATAGTACCCGAAGAAGCCTTGAACAGCATATTTATGATACATATATACCTAATATATCTATGGTCGGTATTGTCGTGGATAGTCACTAATGAGCTATTGTCTGATGGCTTATGTCTATGGTCTTATTATGATCTTATGTCGCTATGTCTATATTCTATATCTATATCTATATCTACTACTATATCTATATCTGTGTTTCTGAGGTTCGCAGGTATTTGTATGGCGATCTGGGTTTGTTATGGGTTCTCTCTCACAAATGATAGTTCTAGGCAACGTATTTGATTGGAAGTCAATTCATCATCGTTCAGGCTGGTGTTTCTTTGGCTCTGTGCTTCGTCTAGAGCCAAGTAATATGAGCTTGCAGTGCTTCTTCCTTCTTAATCTGGGCTAGTGTTTGAGGCAACAGGGTGTGATCTTGATTGAGAGGTGGAGGCTGTGGGCCTGCTCCAAGAAGAAGCAGTCTGAGCTATACACGTCACAGTTACTCTGTAGGAAACGTCCACTTAGAGCCAAATCATACTAGAGAGAACAAGCCTGAAAGATGACACTGATTATGAGACCTCATCGAACCACATTGCCTAGATGCTTGCCAATTTTACGCGGGCGACGAAAACTTGCCCTGAATTTAATAAATCATTAAGAGACATCTATATCATAAGTGTATCAATCGAGTTCTGTGTCGATATTGTCAGTGTGCTCAAGCTGACTTCAGCTTCCATCCTGCCAAGGTGTTGTGGGAATCTAAAATCTGTGATGTGGGACCCAGAATTGGGGAAAATAGTGTGGCTCGGTACGTCTTGTATAACAAAGGCCTTTTCAGTGAGGCGCTGTTAAAGCCACTGTGAAGGTGGGACTTACTGTGTGCTAGTTATCAGCTTTCATTATCGACCTTAAGTGGGCTATTATTGTCATCCACGTCATTGTTTATATGTCATCGTGAGATTGTTGAAGGAAAGATGGTCACTTTTGTAATTCGTATATCTCTAATCAACAGTTAAATACCTTCAGCAAGTAGAGTTGCTCAACTGACCCTAAGAGTCATCTATAAGGTCTTCCTGTCTGACTTGTATGTGGGTTGTCTACAGAGCCTTGCTGGTTTCCTATAAATTCTGTGACGTGGTTACTTAATTCATCACAATTGAGGCTTAGAACGAGAGTCTGAAGAGGTACTGTAGATCTACATGGATTGGAGTCCTGGATATTGATTCGGTCGTTACTGGTATCTTCTCTGGTCTGTTTTGTGGCGATGCAATATATATATATACTAATTCGTGACCCCTCCATCCTTCTCCCATATGCTGCTCTTTGCACGGCTTTCAGTCGCAGCTGGCGCTCTCGATAATATAAAAAGGGAAACATTGTAGCCTGTTATGACACAGAATATTAGCGCAATTGCCAGACGTGTTCTATCGCTTGGTTCACCGATTGCGATTGGGGTTTTCTGAGGCATCAGAGCGGAGGGATTCACGTACTGTCTTGCTGGTTCAGGTGTTTCCTGGCTTGTGAGTGTGGAGAAGAATTCTCTCAGCGTATTTGAGAGTGCAGGATTCCACTGCATACTCCAGTGTTGTCTGCAACTATCAATTCTCTTACACTACTCTCCCACTCGCTTTCAGGTCTTTTTGGCAATCTCTATGCTCTCTGATGTTCTGTGCGTGGGCGTGGTATTATTGCCAATACTACTGGTGAAAAGACCTCTACTAAGTGCCATGTGAAGTTTACATTTGTATCACGCCTGTGGTTTTCGGAGAGGTGGTTGCATGAGCCTCTCAGTCTTTCGATAGATGTGTCGGTGTAGATCTAGCCATGGAACCAGGTGTGTGGTTCTCCGGATGAGCCAATTATGGTGTTTATCACAGTGGTAAGTGGTCTACTATCTGTGACAGAGCCTCTGCGCTCATTGAGGAAACGCGCTGAGCACTCCTCAAATTTAGACAAATCTCCCCACAAGAAAAACAGAACAAACACCTGAACACAGACAGGAGCAATGCCCCTGGTATCATGTCCTCCAAACTACGAATTACACACTCCCACACCTACCTCTGAGCCACAAGACATAGGAATCCGTCTGATGCCTCCACAGACTGCACTACACGCACCCACCAGTCAGCCAGGATATAGAAAACCTATGCCTAAATTGAATAGTGTCTCAGTTCCGTCCTTTCACACGAAGCCAAGCTGCACTGAAAGCCTCCAACACAAGAAACCAGATGTTGCCAGCCAATCAAAGCCACAAAACAGAAACAGAAGAAGAAACCAGAAAACACCAAACAATCAAACTCCAGTCCAATGAAACACAGACCCAGTGCTCCTAGCCAATCAGAATGGAGCAGCCTCGAATTTTGAAACCAGGAGCTGTGAGACCCACATCCATACAAGAAGCCTGATGGGATTGGCAGAATGGACCAAGTGTTAGTTACTGCCCTGAAACGTTGACGTACAACCATGATATCAACAACACTACTACAACACTGCACAAGGTATGGAGATAATACACCGAGGTGGGCAGCTAAACAGCCAACACATTTGTAAAGGTCACCCTATAAAGCTCTATAAAAACACAAATAAATACACAAGAACCTCTACGGCCTCACTGGTGGGACATCTAAAAAAAACTATATTCCTATCTCTATGAAAAGCTATTGAGAAGACTGAAGTTAATAAGCTCAGCAGTAGAATACAGATGTGACCTAAACTAAGACCTCATCACAATTACTCGCAATCTCTCGATACAGCCAATGGACTCTAAGACCAATAGTTTTAACCAGCCAGCAACCAAGACATATACAAATCATAGAACAATCCAGCTATGCACAAATACACTCATAGCAGCTACTGCCTAAAGCGGTATCCTTGGATAATAAAGAACACCAGATAGCTACATATACTCAGAAATGCAAAAGTATGCAGCAGTAAAGATTACGGAACTCTCACTCACTCTCACACACAATAGAAGTAATTTGCTGAGCACTACACCTGGAATTGAGCAGGAATAAAATCCACCCTCTACTTTTGGAGATAAGATAAAACAAACTTACAACTAGGAGAGCTGAAACTGAAACCACTTTACAAAAAATGAAAAACTCTAGAGAAAAACTAAATAGAAATTAGAACATTTACAAGAAAACCCAAACAACTCCAGAACCCCGAATAGACAACAAATTAGTATATACTGTTTCACAGAGAACTCAACAAAACAGAAACAGATTCCCTATCAAAGTGATTTTAATTTATGCCATAGCACCCAAAAAAATCCCACAGAATCCATCATATGTGCCAGTAGAATCCAGCCTAACCAAATTAAATACTGATGAAGCTGACAGAATAAGACACCAGGTTACTCACGTCTTAGCACAACGAAAACCACCAAAAAATAATTTGCAAAAAGATGAATTCACAGCGTTACAAACCCTGAAAAAAAATGAAACAGCATAATAATACTCCCAGCAGACAAAGAAATGCCACAGTAGTATATGGACAGAAAAGGACTATGAAACAAAATTGAAGACCTACTCCAAAGACTCCACATACAAACCTATAAACACAGACCCAACCACGTATCTGAAAAATTAACCAAGAAGAAAATTATAACCAGCCAATAAGCCAAAGAAATCCAACAAGTACGATCTCCGAGAGAAAATCTTCTAGATGCCCCCAAATTATACGGCCTGCCAAAAATACACAAAGAAGGCATACCTCTCAGACCCATAGTCAGCTCCATAGGAGCACCATTTACAAAAACCTAGCATAAATATCTTAGCAAAACACTGACAGCCCCATGCTGAACCGCAGCTTCATATGTACAAAACTCATACCACTTTCTTTAAGAAATATTCACAAGATCTACACGTAGAACAAGGAAGATCTGCTTGTAAGTTCGAGGTCCGTGGTTTCACTGTTCATCAGAGTCCCGATAAAAGAAACTCTGAATCATCAAACACTAAATACCAACCAGCTAAAAGACCTCATGGAAACTAAACAGAAACACTGCCTACCAACACATATTTCATATTACAAAGGACAAAGATTACAAGCAAATTGAAGGAGCCCCTATGGATCACCACTGGTCACCTGTCATTTGAAACCTGTTCATGGAAAGAATTCGAATCCAGAGCCCTTGGCTAATCCACCCACAAAACCCAAACTATGGCTAAGATACATCGATTGACACATTTGTGATGTGGCCCCATGGAAAAGAAAAACCTAAACAATTTCCTAACACACCTAAACAAACAACACCCCAAAATCAGTTCACCCATGAAACGGAAATAAACAAAACAAACTACCATTCCGTAGATGTACTAATTACAAAAGAACAGATGGCCACACTGGGGACACAACATATTACCAAAAGAAAAACACACACAACCGCTAACCTTCAACGCCCGAAATCCACCACCACCCGTAGACAGATAAATGCCGTAGCCAAAAACACTAATACCAGAACCCAAACGCCTGCAGAATAAGACACATGTGAAAGACTGAAGTATGCACCCTGACTGAAGTATTGACAGGCCAATGGCTTCCACAAAAACAAAATCACCAAGCTTGATCCACAAAAAACACACCAAGACATAACAGAGACCCAGAAGACCAACAGACCTATGGAACCAGCTGTCTTGCCCTACATAAGAGGTACTACAGATAAAATCAGTAAGATACTACACAGTGCATCACATCAAGACTGCCTTCAAAAACAGACCAAAAAAAATAGCAGCCATCCTGAGAGGAACACCAAGAACAAAAAATTTTGACTGGAAAAAACCAAGGCATATACGAATATTCCCGGTACATCATGCCCGGGCCACATACATTGAACAGACCAATAGAAGGAATACATTACCCGCCTAGAATTGAACACAAAATGCAGTAAAGCTGGAACACACCTCCTCACTAGTCCAACACATGAAAACCACAGGTCACAACATCAACTTCAATGGCACCAAACCCTAGCCACTATTAGAAAACCCCAGCACAGGAATCATCAGAGAAGCCATAGAGATTGCAAAAAGACCTGACAGCATGAATAGAAAGACGATGATTCCAGCAGACTGTCAATCACTTGGAGAGCCTAGCACTCTCAAATAGAAGACTCTGCCACACCACAAAACAGACAAACACCTGAGCCTAGACAGACTCCCTCTGATGCCTCCAACTCAAACACCCCCCCAACAGCACCCAGGTGAAACCCGCTTGTGATGAAGAAGCAAGCCGTCCTTCACACGAAGCCAAAGCTGCAGGCTCTAGAAACCTCCAACACAAGAAAACAGTGTAAGAAACATAGCCAGCCAAAATCGAAGACTGCCACGAAAAACAGCATGTCAACCAGACATCACAATCCACATCCAAGACTCAAGTATCCAATGAACACTCACATTGAACCACCACGTTAAATAGCACAATCAGAAATAGACACAAGCGCTCAAAATTGAAACAGAGGAACTGTGAGAACACTTCCATACAGAAAGCCTGATGATGGCAGTGAGATTTGCTGAAACCGTTGCTAACAACTTTACAGAACACAATATGAGCACAACCAATTTTATACATGATCAACTACAACAATGACGTGGTAAGCGAATAATACCCGAAGAG
>BHFT01067308.1:0-10762 GCA_004320025.1 Laticauda laticaudata | reverse complement strand
AAGCGAGACAGGGGGAGTACGTAGTCATGATGTTGAACGTGATGCTCCACGGAAAGCCTAGCAGATGAAAGTGGATGGAATGCGATGGGCACATCCGCGAAGGGCTTCGGGGGATCGGCTCACAGACAAGAGAGCAGAACGCGCATCAGAAGGAAAGGATGCAGAGCGGATGCCTAGCGTATGAAGCAATGCATTCACAGAGACCGCCTAGTGATCGCTAGCGGTATGCCTGAGCGGATGCAAAGAGTTCACTGAGCATGCGGGGAGGATGCACTGCGTTCAGCCCCATCGGATTATAAAGGATGCAGCTCGCCAGCGGGTCACCATTCAGAGGAAAGACTGCTGCTAGACAACAATCTCCCAGCAACAACCAGTGGGGAAGAAAGAGGAAGCCTTGTGCCAATCTTCTGCCAGCCCTGGCAAGAAGGACAGTGGCCACCATACCACCCCCTGCCCTGACGTCTGCCTTCTGCTGGGGCTTTTCTGCTGCTGCGGGCCTGACTCCTTTCTGGTGCTGGGCTTCTGCTGGTGCGCTGCTCCTGGGTGCTGGTGAATTCTGCTCGGTGCTGTACTCTGCTGGCGCTGCTCCTGGTGCTGGTGCTCTGCTGGTGCTTTTACTCTGCTGGTGCTAGTGCTGCCGGTCCGCTGGTCCTGCGTGCTTCCTGGTGCTTCCTGTTCCTGTTGGTACCTGCTGGTCCCTGCTGGTCCTGCCTGGTGCTGCTGGTGCTCTACTCTGCTGTTTGGATGATCCTGTCCTGCTGGTGCTGCTGGTGCATGTGCTGCTGCTGGTGCTGCTGGTAAGCTGATGTGGCGTGATGGTCTCCTGGTCCTGCTGTGTCCTGCTACGTCCCTGCTTTTGCGCCTACTGTTTGGCTTGCTGGCTGCTCTGGTGGTGTGGTGTGGTCGGAGCAGCCCCTGGAACCTTCGAACCCCTTCTGATGAGGGACCGCAGATGGCCCCTGCCAGAGGGAGGAAGTGGCATACGCCGTGAACGGGAAGGAGGCAATACTCCATCGAAGAGAACATGATGATGGAGGTGCTGGAGTGGCCTGAGGGAGAATGATATTCTACTGGCGGAAAGGGACACAGGCTCTAATCGAGACGCGACACCAAGGAAGCAGCCTGCTTTGAGAGAGAAGGCGGAGAGCCTGGGGCTACCTACCCAGGAGGAGCTCCTCGGCCTGTGAAGCATACATGCATCACCTGGTATGGGATAGCTGCACTGCAAGGAAATCTGGCCAGTATCAAGCTGGACGGAGCACCGGGAGACCTATATGTGATGCCAGTGCAGCTACTTGGAGTAAATCTGCACTGATGGAGCATGCTCCTCTGACAACCCTCTCTCTCTAGACAGCCCACAGGACCGAGCCAGTACACTCTTCTGGCCAAGAGTCCAGCTCCTGGTTCAGGCAGTATTCTGTGGGAGCATCCCATGATAGAGACCCCCCCAAAGCTGCACTCCCCGTGGCAGTAGCGTGTGGAGGACCCGGACGCAGTGGGAGCAGGGCACTTCCACCAGAGTACACAACCCACATCCCCCACCAGGTCCCCCCTCCACAGAAAGCAAGGCAGAGAGGCAGACCGGAAGGGCAGAGCCACACTGTCCTCGCTGGAGATCCAGGGAACACCGATCGAGAAGCAGCGTAGATCTCCCTTCAGCTGTAACATCCGACGTCCCATCCTCCAATCTGCAAGCCCTTCCTTCACCTACGTCAAACCAGACCCTCATGAACATGTATCGAACCTACTGACCAGGTGTGAAGGACAGGATCACCGATCTTCTTCATGCAACCCCACCAGACAAACTGAAGACTGCTCTCACGCAGGATCCAGCTGCTCCTCCACCCCAGTGATGTCACTGCCTTTCAAAGGCTTTTCCACAGGCCCTCATCTACCAAGCTACGGGTAAAACTCCCCGCAAGCACCGGCAGCCCTTCCCTAGTCCAGGCCCACAGTTCAATGTACACCACCGGTGCCACGATGCCACTTGAGTGCCACTGACGACACAGAGCCACCAACGCCACAGAATGCACCCATTTTGCCGAGATTCCAAAACCAGGCACGCTCCTTTCCGTTGTTGTCTGCTCTGCTTATGCAAATTTGGGGCACTTTTGAGAGCGGATAACAATGGATGGAAAATTTTCTCGCCCGCTGTGTCCTTTTTACATACGTTTTACATCCGTCGGCCTATGTGACAGGCCCTTTACAAGGAATTTCATTCCAATGTACTGCCATAGTTATCATAAGAGCAATTATTATAGCAAAGTGATTGAAGGATAAAGTTTGTCGAACAAGTCTTATTTCATTCTTTGACAAAGTGACTAAATAATTGGACCACAGAAATTCTGTTTACTTGGATTTCAGTAAGGCATTAAAGTAGATCACAAACTACTTTTTGGTAAGTTGTAAGTTGTACCAATATCTTCAATATCTTCATAAAATATGTAGATGAAGGAATAGAAAGGGAACTCATTAAATTTGCAGATGACACTAAAGTGGCAGGAATAACCAACATTCCAGAACATAGGGTGAAGATCCAGATGGATCTCACCAGATTAGAACAATGGAACTTATCTAACAAAATGAAATTCTGTGTGGAGAAAAGTTATGTTTTACACTTAGGTAAGAAAAAAACCAAATATACAGGTCCAAAGTAGATGAAACTTGGCTCAACAGCAGTAAATGCAAGAGAAATCTTGGAGTCTTCATGGGCAATGACTTAAATATGAGCCAGCAGTGTGCTGCAACAACCAAAAACCCCAATGCAATCTGTGGCTGCATTAACAGAGGGATAAAATGAAGATCACATGAAGTGTTAATACTGCTTTATAATGACTTGGTAAGTCCACATTTGCAATGTTTTGTCCAGTTTTGGTCACCATGTTATGAAACAATGTAGAGACTATGGAAAGAGTGCAGAAAAGAGCAACAAAGATGATTGGGGGGACTGGAGGCTAAAACATACAAACTGTTGCAGGAATTGGGTATGTCTAGCCTAGTGAAAAGAAGGACTAGGTGTAGCATGATAACAATCTTCCAATATCTGAAGATTGCCACAAGGAAGGTCAACCTATTTTCCAAAGCACCAGAAGGCAAGACAAGAAGCAATGGATGGAAACAATCAAGGAGAGACCCAAACTAAATCTAAGGCAACATTTCCTGATAGTGAAAACAATTAACCAGTGGAGTGGCTTGTCTTCAGATGTTGTGGTTGCTCTATCATTGGAAACTTTTAAGAAGAGATTGCTTGGTCCATTGCCTATAATGGTGTACCATTTCCTGCTTGAGAAGGGTGTTGGAATAGAAGACCTCTAAAGTCCCTTCCAACTGTTATTCTATTAAAAAATGAGACAGGGTTCTAGCCCAGGGCTCAGATAAACAGCAATTTTAACCAATAGTTTGATATCCACATCAATTCTCACAGAACAATTTGAGTGAGTCATTCACACCAAAGGCCCACCAGAAATGTTAAAAAAAAAAAAAGCTCTGACTGCAGACCATTAACAAGATTCAGAGATTATTATTATTATTTTGTACTGATCTACCGCAAGCAATTTCTACACCTTTCAGTGCAGTTTTGAAAATTGTGATTTTCCTCTTTTAAAAACCACAGTTAATTAGCTGAAAGGTTGTAATTAGCACAACGGTTCTATATTTGACCATGTGTCCTCCTGAACTTGTCAGAAGTACAGGTGTGATATTTTTATTCATGAATAATCCCTACCAAAATACAACCATCCTGATTATTAGCAGCACTTAAAAGATTGGGCAGACAGTAGTTTTGAAGCGTAGGTGGAGAGGAGGCCTCCTTTTGACCACTAAAGTGTCCAGAAACCACCCATCTCACATCTGGCTCAATCTTGGCATTAGGAGCTAAAATAAATACTTGATAATCTTTAACTCAGTCTACATTATAAAATTAAACATGGCAGCTTTTGACAAAGTAAGAAAACAAAGTATGAGTGGCAAGCAGCTGGCACAAAATGCCTCTTGGGGAACATTTCTCCTTCCACATTTAATTAACAAAAAGAGAAAGTGTTCTGAAACGAGCATAATTTGAAGAGCATGGATGGAAAAAGGGGGGGGGACTTTCAGAGAGGTAAAAGCTATTGCAATTCTATATCTGTGGTCACAAGGCAAAAAAAAAATACAGGTAATGCATAATACAGAGAAGGAAAAATCAGCTGATGCATGGAGAGCTCCAAAGCCAAGCAAACTAACAGACTACAGGGAGTCCTTGACCTATGGCCACAATTGAGCCCAAAATTTCTCTTGCTAAGTGATACAGTTGTTAAGTGAATTTTGCCATGTTTTTCTTGCCACCGTTGTTAAATGACTCACCATGGTTATTAAATTATTAACCTGGTTGTTAAGTGAATCTGGCTTCCCCATTGACTTTGCTGGTCAGAAGATTGCAAAAGGTGATCACATGATCCAAGGACACTGCAATGTCCATAAATATGAGTCAGTTGCCAAGTGTCTCAATTTTGATCAAATGATGAGCATGAGGATGTTGCAATGGGCAGAAGTGTGAAAGAAAGGTTATAAATCATCTTTTTCAGTGCTGTTGTAACTTTGAACCATCATGAAGAGAACTCTTGTAAGCTGAGGACTACCTATATCCACTTTTCCAAACTTGGTGATCTCTTGGTGATTGGAAGCTTTGGGCTTCCAATTGTCTTCATTGGTGACTATTGGCTCTGGTTTAATGTGAATGGTACTGGAAGCCATCAGATCAGGAAAAAAATCACCACACATCTTCTAACGCCTTAATATCTGAATAAAAGCCAAACATTCTTCCAACTTAATGTTCCCATCAATTGTTATCTCTGGAAAGCCTAAAGCATGGGTCGCCAACCTTTTGAACCTCAGGGACCACCAAATTCATAATTTTAAATCCTGCAGACCAGAGACCCTGGGAAAATCCCCAAAAAAAGTCTGCAGAAAAATTCCCCAATTGATCATTATTTGGGATCATAGGATACCATCTCCAGCTCCGTTCTCAGGGGGAGAGAGAGGGGGGCTTTTGGCTTCATGCAAGGAAAGCAGAAGCAGTAGCAGAAGTCTTTCTTTCTCTCCCCCAAACTCTGCCAGAAATGAGTCTTTGTGAGACTGGTCACACCAGCATAGCCTCTTGGAGCAGGATGCCTTGCAGGGTCCCAAAGACTCATTTCTGGTGGAGTTTGGAAGAGAGTAAGAAAGACTTGTTGCTTTTCTTGTGTGTAGCCAAAAGCAGAAGAAGAAAAAAGTGGAAAGAAGCATCCCAGTGGCCAGGCAAGGTGCGTGGGGTGAGTGGGGCGAGTTCCCCCCTCTGCCCTTTCCCTCTCCCCTCCCTACCTTGTGTTGTTCACAATGCAAGTGATGCAAGCCTTGTGCTCCCATAGGCCATGTGGGCAGCCTTGTGTTCCCACGCAGCCTGGATTAATTGTTTTGGGGAGTGCTTTGGGGGGGACATTTCTCCATGGACCATCAAAAAAATTTTTGCGGACCACCAATGGTCCCTGGCCCACTGGTTGGTGGCCACTGGCCAAGAGGAGAAGTGTGCAGACAATTTCAATCTTTTTTTTTTTTGAAAATTTTATTTGGGTTTTCACAAAAAACAAAATACAAATAAAACATCTTTTTTGAAAATAGCATGGTGCCAAGGTTATCACCTTTCTTCATACAGACACAAAACTAATTTTCATGCTCATTTTTCTATTCTAATTCCGATATCTTATATACCTTTTATATTTTCTACATAATTTTTCCCCTCTTTTAATTTTCTCAATTTTGTTTGATTATTCTCATCTCAAGTTTCCAAATCATGTATATTTATACTTATGTCTGTTCCTGTTAAATTTCATTAATTATCTTATCTCATTAAACAATATTTCTCCTGTAGTTACTTAAGGAATATGACACCTTTATATCTTTTAATTTATCCATTCAACTCTATTATAAATTTCAAAATATACCTTAAGGTATGACATTTCATTAAATACATAATATATAACTTCCAATCGAAGTTCTGCTTGTACATTCTTAAAATAGACACTATAATCTTAAAATAGAAAAATTATTATAACATATGTAAATAAACAACACATTCCATTCCAATTCAATTCTATCAGTACATATTACATTAAAATCTTAACATCTTTAACATTTTTTTTCAAGTTTGAAATATCATACTTCTTGGGTAACCACTTATAAACTTTCCGATGCTATTTAATTCTTTTTTTTCCCATACTTTTTACTTACTTATATTGTTATAAATCATTACTAATAATTAAAATTGTTTCCTTTTTAATTCTCTCAATCATTTTTAAATTCATTTATTATTAACAAACATCCCAGCTTACATTACAATTTGAATATTTTATACCACCATCATATTTTTCTAAATTATAATCTAATTGTAATTAACAATGCTATATCTTATGTACCATTACAGATTCCCTTTTACAATTAATGTTCACCTATTATCTCTAAACAAGGCTTATTGATGGACAATCCTTTCAAGGCCCGCCCACTGCACTTACGGATGCAAGAGGATGTAAAATGTTAAAAAGCTTGCCCATCCGTTGGAAAGATTCTATGAATCCATTGTGTACTCACTCATACGTGTTTCATACACTCTAGTCCGTCGAGCATCTGTCCACTGCAATTTCATCTCTGCAAGAAGTTTTGATGCTGCACAAAACTTTGTGAAATGGATGAAACTTCATCCGCTCCGCGTACGATGTACGCGCGCGACATATTATGGCAACAAATTGTGCTTATGTCCGTATCATCCGGTTCAACGTAGGCTGTATCCTCTCTGCGCATCCTCTGTTCCATCCCCTCACTCACATCCGCTGCAGACTGAAAATGGAAAAGGCGAGGGAGACAAGTACATGGAACATCTACACAGCGTTAGTAGCACGGAAATCAAAAGGATTCTAACGTTGTATGCATTTCGTATATAAAGTATTAAAAACGCGCGACAAAACGTTTGTATCTGGGATGTATCTCGTTATATTAAGATTGGTCTGGAGATGTCTAGAGTATGTAGACAGACACCTAGTGGAAACCGATATTTCCTATAAACAAAGGGGGAAGAATTTCATCTGGAACGCTGGGATAGGTTAGACCAATACAGTCCCACATATGCTTGCCACTGGAGTTTACTCTATCCCACAATTATCCCTTATCTATCCCACAAAGCATTGCAAAAGGCCTTAACCATTTTTCAAAGTTTTCACCCAACACTTTATTCCAGTAAAAAAAATGAACCAAGTTAAACTAAGTGTTGTCAACCAAAGATAACCTTTATTAACTCTTAGGGTAAACTTATGACTTCTATTAAAAAAAGCCAACAAATGAACCAAGTAAAGATGTCTTCAAGCCAAAGATACAACTTAACAAGAAACAACTAAGTCTCTGACATAGTCTCTCAGTCACTCTAAGTCATGTCCATTGTCTCAGCTTTAAGGCGGCAGGGAACTGTGGAGTGTGGCTGTGCGCTTTGATGCTGGGTCTGAGGCCACATTGCGTGCTTCAGGCCCCAAGGGTGACAACACACTAGGTGGTGGTGGTATTCAGGAGAAGCTATCCGAGAGCTGACTCAGTCCTTTGAGGTGAGGGAGGCCCTTCAAATCAAGGACTTAGAAAATGTAGGCCCAATACTGATGACAGAATTGTTCCATTGCACGGGCTTGGCTGTGGCAGGAAGAGGTTGGGAGAAGATGTATGGGGCTGTTCTGCGTCTGCAATGGGTGAAGGACTGCAATCTGTGGCGTCAATGACCTGGTCTTTGGACTGGGAAGTTTCTGCTTCTGCTGTGGGAAAGTCCCGTAGTCGTAGCCTTGGCTAGAGTTGAGGGGCTGTGTTGAAAAGCTCGTGGAAGGGCTGTGACATCACCTGCGGGTTGGAGGAGCATCACTGGACTGGGGTCGGAGCAGGTTCAGCTGGGCTTTGAGGATTGTGCAAGAGTTGCTGTTATACTTCTTCTTCATCAACCTGCGGTTACTGGGCCTCAGGCAGGTCCTGAGTGTTGACTCACGTTAGGTGAATGATATGGCGTGGCGCCCCGAGGATCCTCATGTCCAAGTGGACCAAGCTGCAGAGAGAAGTTTCTGTGCTGGGTCTCATTGATGTCCCTGCATCTCCAAACAGGGACACCCGTGGCTCTGGCCCTCCAGCTTGCCTCTTGCCTCATCCTCTGGAGCTGGGGGGTGGGGGCGGGTTGGCCTCTGAGTGGCTGCCTGCTTCTTCTCCATTTGTGAAGCAGGGCATTCAATCCCTCCACGGGATCCTCCAGTCTGCTGGGCCATGGGAGTGCAGCTGTTGGGGGGGTCTCTGCTGTGGGGCCCTCTGAAGTCACCTGCCTGGACAGGGTAGCTTGGCTCCTGGCTTGGAAAAGAGGACTGGCTGTCTGTGGGCTGTCTGAGTGGAGAGAGCGTTCAGAGGGGCTTGCCTCCTCAGTGAGGATCTCACCCTCCGGGGAAACTGCACTTGGCCATGACATAAATCTCCTCAGTCAGTGACCTTGACAGTAGGCCTACCCCGGACTTCTTTGAGGGCTCGTAGCTTTGCCATTACCGGTATGCATGTGCTCCACCAATCCAGGAAGTACATCTGCCGTGTACCCCAAGGCTCTCTGCCTATGTCATCTCCCATGCTGCCTGCTTCTTCTTGTGTCCCGATACCAGTCTGTGGCCCTTCTCCAGAGGTACTCATGATCTCCCTCAGCCATTCAGCACCTCATCCTCCAGCTCCTCAAAAACGGTGTACCCTGTTTCCTCTCTCTCTCACTCTGTTCCCTTGCCTTTTCCTCCCTCTGCAGGTGCTTCAGCGGGCTGAGCAGCAGGGCCTTCAGGGCGTTGAACTAGCCAGGGCCTCAGGGCTTGAGCAGCGACAAGGACAGAATGAGATTGTATTGAGAGGTAGTTGTCACTGTCTGGCGGCGAGTGCTGCAGAGACTCATTTGACAAGGAAAAACACTAGTAGGTGAGATATTATTATCGGAGGCAGTAGCAGTTTCACACTCTAGAGTCTCCGGCACTCTACACTCGTATGGAGTTAGATTTTAAGAACACGGGCCTTTCAGCAGCAGGCTTTGATCGGGCCTTTTGGGGCTGGCTCCACCACACAGCCAGCGAGCACTAAACGTCAAGCTGCAGCAGCAGCTGTCAGCAGTCGATGCTCAGGGTGGTTCGGTCTCTGATATGCTGGTTCGCTTCTTCACGCTTCTGTCTCAGTCGAGCTTGAATCAAGTACGGCTCACGTAGGGATATCCTCTTCTGCATAGTGAAATAACTGAGAACCATGGTTTGTCCTGCTAGATTGTAGTGGCGCACGGTCTTTCCCCGTATGCTGAACTGCGTTGCATGCTGCATCCTTTTATACTCCAGCCGCGGATGTGATGCAATTACAATCCCCGCGTATATAGAATGGCTTGATCCAACCTATACATCTGTGCAGCATTCCCTTTGTTTCCTGTAGTGCTCGTCCGTGAATGAGATCCGCTTCATCCGCTATGCATATCCGCCCCTTCTCTCCATATGCGTCCACTTTCAATTCCCAGAAACCCCTTTGGCAGGAGGTGTCATTCTGCTTCCATCCGCTTTCATGCTTAGGCTTCCTGTATTGAACATCCGTTTGACATCCCACTCACTCCTTTCCCACGTCCGTTCTTTTCTGTTTCTGTTTCAATGCAAAATTTCACCACTTTTTGGAGTGGAATGACGAAATGGATGGACCACCGCCTGAAATTTTGTCGTCCACTGTGTCCTTTATGCATACGTTCTTTGCATCCCGTCGCCAGTGGGATCGGGACTTGTATATCTTTTCCCTGTATCTCCATTCGTTGTTTCTCGCTTACTACTTCCTTTTCATTGCTTCTTCCCCTTTTCTTCTCCTCCCCTTTTTACCTTCATCTCTCTCTTCTGAACATTATACTCATCGTGTAATCATCTCTTCTGTTGCTTGTCTACTACTTATACTCTCTGCCGTGCACTATGTCTTCGTTTTTGGTTGTTTTTTCTAGTCTTAAACCCTGTCTCTCTTTCCCCCCTTTTATTTTTCCCTCACTTAAAATTATTGATTTTACATTATAATGATGGCTCTGTTCTATCTTTTGTACCTGTTTCTTGTTCTGCAAGCATTGCTTGTTGCTTTCATAGTTCCAGATCTCCATTTCTAAAAAATCCTGAAACACGAAGACCAAAAGTAACTTCTCCCTTCTTGTGCATCTTCTTTCCATTTTTTAATTTCCGTTTTCAGTTCTTCAAAAAGTGATACCAATTTTTTAAACTTTTAATAACCACCCAGTTAATTGTTAGTCAGTCATAGTTCAAAAACCAAAAAATCACCAAATAATCCAACAGTCCAACGGCTGTCATAACTTACTTCTTTTTTTTCACTTTATCTTCCTGGGGTTCTATTATTTTTAGTTACTAGGTTTCCATTCAAATGTTACTTTGAAGAATCTTTATCAAAGTTTCACTTTTAATTTCAGTTCATTCCTTAATTCCCGATTACGTCTCTTCCATTTTTCCAAATCCTGCCACTTGTATTTTTTTTTTTCTTTCCTTTCAGCTTTAAAAACTTTTAAATGTCAGAAATCTTTACTATCTTTTGACTTTTATTTTCAGCTTCGATGGCCTAACTTATTCAAGAGTGGATTTTTTTTCAATTTTTGCTTAAAGTTTCTTAGCTGTTAGTATAAGGAAGGAAAGAAAAAACCTAATCACTTTTCCCTTCTTTTCCTTCACAGCTTCAAAATCTTCTTTGGGAA
>BHFT01067302.1:736-33442 GCA_004320025.1 Laticauda laticaudata | reverse complement strand
CTTCCCACCAAAGGGGTCCCTATTTTTCTACTTGCATTTTTTACGTGCTTTCGAACTGCGAGGTTGGCAGAAGCTGGGACAAGGAATGGGAGCTCACTCCATTACGTGGCGTTAGGGATTCGAACTGCCGACCTTTTTGATTGACAAGCTCAGCGTCTCAGCTACTGAGCCCCCACGTCCCTTCTGTCATCCCTAGTCCTTCTTTTTCATTAGACTAGACAATTCCCGCAACCGTTTTTCATATGTTTTATTCCCCCAGCCCCCGAATCATTTTTGTTGCCTTTCTCTGCACTCTTTCTAGAGTCTCAACATCTTTCTTTTTTTTTATATATATATTGCGGTACCTAGAACTGGACGTAGTATTTGTGGTCTTACCAACTCTTCACGCATGGGCAGCTTCAGTTTCCTTCAGCCCTTGTCTAAGAAGCTAGATTGACTGGGTAATAGCTAAATGAAACTTCAACATACTGAAATGGACTGAAATGTTCCCCTCTCTGCTAATCACTTTGCGATACAGCAATTACAGAATATCTCCTACCAGACAGCCATTAAATGCTGTCCTTCGAGGGAATTAGACCGTCTTCAACTCCATTCCTTTCCCAACCAGCTAATCTTAGGATGATGATAATGTGCAGGAACTGCCATTCTGGGGGAGGCTGCCCACATGAAATAATCATGCCCAATTCTTGAGACATTAGCTCATAAGTGAACAAGAGAAAGAAGAACGGTTCATAAGGACAGTCACTTTATCATTACTGTCATTAGTTGCTCAGCATGGTTCTCTGTTTCTTTTATATATACATTTTCGCTCTTTCCTTGAATAGAATCTTACATTTTTCCAAAAGAAGAAGGCAGCACAGAGCACAGCCAGACAACTATCTTAAAGTTTAAATCTTGAGCCAAAAAAATCTATTTTTAATCTATTAAATCTTGAGCCAAAAAGAAAAATACACTGACATGGGTGCTCTTCTGCCTAGTAACAAGGCCAGAGATGGGTGCTGCTGGCCTTGTGGTTTTAATGCAGGACAAAGTCGAGAAACCCTTGGTTGGCAGCAACACACAGAGAGTTGAGGACAGATCTCACACTCTTTCAAAAAAGCATTAAACCTGGATCCTTAAGAGCCTATGTAAGACTTCCTATCTACTTCATGGAGAATCAGACAGGCATGAAGCAGGTAGATGCCTCTATGGAAATTGAATGTTTGATGATGATAAGGAGTCTGGAGGCTAAACCAGAACAACAGAAAGGACCTTGGAGGTCTTCCAGTCCAACCCCCTGCTTAAGCAGGAAACCTTGTACCATTTCAGACAAATGGTTGTCCAATCTCTTCTTTAAAACATCCAGTGTTGGAGCATTCACAACTTCTGAAGGCAAGTTGTTCCACTGATTAATTGTTCTAATTGTCAGGAAATTTCTTCTTAGTTCCAGGCTGCTTCTCTCCTTGATTAGTTTCCATCCATTGCTTCTTGCCCTGCCTTCAGGTGCTTTGGAGAATAGGTTGACCTTGCAATGAATGATTGAGGGAACTAGATATGTCTAGTCTAATGTAGAGGAGGACTAGGGGATGACATGATAGCAGTCTTCCAGTACTTGAAGGGCTGTCACAGAAAGGAGGGAGTCGACTTACTCCCCAAAGTGCCCAGGACAAAGATTAATGGCTAGAAGATCATTAAACAGAGATCCAACCTAGAACTAAGCAGAACTTTCCCAACAGTGAGAACAATCAATCAGTGGAATGGCTTGCCTCCAGAAGCTGTTGGTGCTCCATCACTGGAGGCTTTCCAGAAGAGATTAACCACCATTTGTCCAGAATGGTATAGGTAGGACTAAAAGACTTCCAAGCCTATTGTTCTATGTTTCCTAATTCCAAACTGTACATCCATGAAGAAGAGTTCCAATGTCCAAAAGGACGTAATCCAAGTCTGATCTGCTAAGAAGTGTCAGATGGCAGAGTCCATGACAAGGGCCATTTCTATCATGGCAACCTCATCCTCTCCTTCTGAACTATCCTCCCTCCATATATGAGATTTGCCCCATCTCTGTTGGCCTTCAGTAAGGCATTTAAGTAAGGCTTGAGCCCGGAGCCACAAGTATGTTGACTCTTTATAAGTCAGCTGCTGCTCTCTATGACAACGTTATATTTTTTACATTTCAAGACATCTTTAAATAGAGAGGGCTGTGTAAGTCTGCTTTTAGAAGCCATAAGTTGAATATGGAAAAGAATAAGAAGGAAAAGAATGGAAAATAACAGGGCACCAAGTCTGTAGGCGGAGTTTGTAGATTAATGACTGCTCTACATCAGCCTTTGTAGGACAGAGGGCTGGAAAAGTAGTCCTTCTCAGTGAACTTTAGATGATTAGAAAGTATTTAGTGGCAATACTCAAGAATCAACCACACCGAATCCAACGAGTCCATGAAAGACGGAGACAACTTTAGAATGAAGCAGTCATGGCAGGCAGGCAGGCAGGCAGAAGAAACTCATCAAAAAAGCATAATTCAACTTGAAGCTTCTGCTTTCTCTGTGAGACTACAAATATTATGATGTAGATATTAAACACTTAGTGGATATAATTAACTTCCCATTTAGCTATATCTTTCTAATGCAACCACAGATAAGAATAGCAGACGACCATTTAAGTTTAATGAACATTTTAAATGCATACGATGACTAGCTTTTGAGGTGTGTGTGTGTGTGTGCGCGCGCGCCCGCCTATCTTCTGAGATTCCTCTTTTTTCTTTCTGGGAAAATATTGAATATTTCAATATTTGAAAATTGGTCATTTTGAGGGGGGGGGGTTGTAGACCTCCATCATATGAGCTCCAAGGTCTGGTTTTGCTGACTTTGCAATAAGGGAAAGAAAAAAAAGGAAAGGAAGGATCAAGGAAGGAAGGGGAGGGAGGGAAGGAAGGAAAGAAAGAAGGAAAGGCTCAGGGAGGGAGGGAGGGAAAAGGAAGGAAGGAAAGGAGGGAGGGACGGGGGAATGAAGAGAGGAGGAAAGAAAGAAGGAAAGGAACCTTCAGGGAAGGAGGGAGAGAAAGGGAAGGAAAGAAAGAAGGAAAAGTTCAAGGAGAGAGGAAGGAAGGAAGGAAGGAAGGAAGGAAGGAAGGAAGGAAGGAAGGAAGGAAGGAAGGAAGGAAGGAAGTTCTTGAGGATTCTGCTTGGAATAACACTAAGGATATGGCTATGAATGTGATATGCCACAACATAATACTGCTTCATTCTTTTTGGGTAATACTTCATTACTGCACTTCATCATTTTTGTCCAAGGCAGGATAAGAAACAGAGTTCATTTATGTCAAATTAAATCTTTGCCAAACACTGAGCGAAGTTGTAATGTTACATAAAATGTTTCAACATATGACCAGTAAGACAGAAATGCTGCACATATTAGCTATAATAAAATCTACTCTTATTCAATTTTTGGGACAATGAAATCCTTACTAATATCATATGACATTTATTCATTTAAGAAGCCATGTCTTGGATGCTACAGGAGCTTTGATGCTTCCCTTCCAAGCATCCTTGTGGGTGGAGGTCAGGAATTCAACCAAGGGGCTTCCCGAAATATTGTCAAGTGTGCCTTGAACATGGAAGATCAGAGGTTGCCTCAGCCACTTTCAGATTTCTGTATTTTAATTCTTTAATTCAATTACAGAGTTGCTCTGTCAGTGAGACAGAGGCATATAAATTTAGTAAATACGTATATACAGTACAGATAAATGATAGAAATAGAGATGATAGTTGATTATAGATAAGAGATAGAGATGGATAGATAGATAGATAGATAGATAGATAGATAGATAGATAGATAGATAGATAGATAGAGATAGACATAGACAGACAGAGGTATAGAGATAGGCAGAGAGAGATAGACAGAAAGACAGAGATAGAGGGGTAAGAGATAAATATATAGAAAGATGATAGATAGATAGATAGATAGATAGATAGATAGATAGATAGATAGATAGATAGATAGATAGTTGTTTCTGAGTCTGCTATCCCAAAGCAAAGGGCTTACCAAACTTTGAGATTATCTTCTGCAATAACCCTGCAACTTTTCTCCAGTACAGGAAAAAGAGGTCGATCATAAAAGGTGGGAAAGCCAGAACAACTATATACCCTGCTCTGCCCTGGTGGAAATAAACACTTGTTGACTTACAAAGCAAATGGCTCTGGCCCTTGTATCATTACCTTTCCTGTCATTAAACTGTCTGAAAGGTTTGTGTGTTGCAAAGGGGCCGTGTCAAGGTGAAAGCTCCAGAGTTCCCATCGATATAATTCAGGGTGCATGAGAGCAAGGAAAGATCTTCTCGGCGGTCACCCACCTGCCCCGGGTGGCAATATAACACTCCAGCAGCTGCCCTATCAATCCAGCTCTCCCTGGGCCAACTTCCTGGCAGTCACTTGTCAAGAGGAGGCAAAACAAGGCGAAGGCAGAAGGTGCAGATCCATCCTCCAGATGTTGCCGAGAGAAAGTGACACGATGGCATCAGGTCAGCACTTCCAAGCACATAAAGCTTCTAGACAGGCACCCCAGGCAAGAAACATCGAGTCCTCCTTCTGTGTCCCCCCCCCAGGCGTCTCTTGAGAACAGAGAGGCTTGCTGACTCTCCATTGTAAGCTCTTAGAATCTGCATATCTAACTCACAGACCTCATCCTGGGGTGTTTTGGAAGAAGGAAGTCAAAAAAGGGGAGGAGGAGGAGGTGGGGAGGAGGAGGGGGAGGGAGGAGAGGAGAGAAGAAGGAAGGAAGGAAAAAGGAGAAGGATGGAGAGAAGAGAGGGAGGGAGGAATGAGGAAGGAAGGGAGGGGAGGGAGGGAGAGAAGGAAAGAAAAGAGGGGAGGAGAGAGGTAGGGAGGAGAGGGAGGAGAGGAAGGAAAGAAGGAAGGAAGGAAGGAAGGCAGGAAGGAAAAGAGGGACAGAGAGAAGGGAGGGAGGGAGAGAAGGAAAGAAAAGAGGAGGGGAGAGAAGAGAGGGAGGGAAGAAGGGAGGAGGAGAGGAGGAAGGAAGGAAAAAAAGAGAAGAGGCGATGGAGAGAAGAGAGGGAGGGAGGAATGAGGAAGGCAAGGAAGAGGGAAGGAGAGAAGGAAAGAAAAGAGGGGAGGGAGAGAAGGGAGGGAGGGAGAGAAGGAAAGAAAAGAGGGAGGGAGAGAAGAGAGGGAGGAAGAAGGGAGGAGGAAGGAAGGAAGGAAAAGAGGGAGGGAGAGAAGGAAGGGAGAGGGAGGGATGGAGAGAAGGAAGAAAGGAAAAGACGGAGGGAAGAAGGAAGGAAAAAGGGAGGGAGGGAGGGAAACAAGAGGAAGGCAGGGAAGGAGGGAGGAAAAAAAGGAAAGAAGGGCTCTTCAGAGATTTGCTAGAGAGGAGATGGGCAGAGAAAAAAAATCTCTACTGTTCCTATGCATATTACTTCAATATCATTTTCTAGTAGTTGGTAAAGGGAATAATGGACAAGATGAATGAAAGGCTGGAAAAGAAATCAACCCCAAAACTACATTTTTATTTCCAAAATATATTGAGGCATCTTCGTGCTTGTACTTCGGTTCCTTCTTGCTTCAAACTTCATCAGACAGAAGACAAATTTCTCCAAAAGAAGCACCTGGAATTCACTTCTCCCCTTTTCTCTCCGTCTCTTCCATCTTTCTTAACTAATAGCCTCATTTTTTTTTAAGCTGAAGCCTTGAAATATGATGAGTTTTAAAAAAGAGGAAAAACTCAAACGCCATATATTCTTTGATGTCATTTTAACAGCAGTTGGTAGACTGCAATTGTATTCACATTTTAACTGCAAATAAAATAGCCATTATACTTGTAAAAAATTTATGGGAAGTGTTATTGGACAGAAAATGGCTTTGACAATATAGATTTGAAAAACGACTCCCTCTTTTTGGCATTCGTAGGGCAAAACGTTCTTGCAATATATCACTTCACATAACTAGATTTCAATCACGATAGCCCTTCCTTTTAGGTACTTTTTAAATTGATGCCAACCAGAGAAACTCTGGATATGTTAAGTGTTAAGCAAGAAAGAAGGTTGCTTAGTTTAGGGATGAATAAGAAATGATCTACTCAAAAGATTTACAAGGTGCAGAGAAAATATAAATTCGCCTCTGATGCTGTCGGCACTGAATCTTCTTCTCCCTGAATATTGTATAGCAAGCAATATATTTAAAACATATTCATGAAGAGCTTTAGGGGAATTTCTCAAATCAAACAAAAAAATGTGCAGCTTAAGGCATCGGGCTACAAACCAGGAGGCCACGAGTTCGAGTCCTGCCGGATGACTTTGTGCCAATCAGTTTCTTTTAACTCTAGGAAGGAGGCAATGGCAAGCCTTTTTTTTTTGATAAAAACCTTCGCCAAGAAAACTGCAGGGAGTTGCCCAGCCAGTCACTGGGAGTCAAAACTGACTTGAAGTTACATGCACATGTACACACACACACACACACACATACAGATACTCTACCCAACCAACAATTATCTATCCCACCCACCCCAGATGCTCCAAAGGAAGTAGGAACTGAGCACTTTACAGATTACAGATAATCAGAGTTGGAAGGGACCTTGTAGGTCATCTAGTCCAACCCTCCACCCAAGCAGGAGACCCTTATACCATTTCTGACAAATGGCAGTCCAGTCTCTTCTTGAAAGTCTCAAGTGATGAACTTCACACAACTTCCGAGGGCAACTTCTGTTCCATGGGTTGATGGTTCTCACTGTCAGAAAGTTTCTCCTTGTTTCCAGGTTGAATCTCTCTTTGTTCAGTTTCCGTCCATTGTTCCTTGTCTGGCCTTCAGGTGCTTTGGAAAATAGCTTGACCCCCTTTCTCTCTGCGGCAGCCCCTCAAATACTGGAAGACTACTATTGTCAGGGTTCCAACAAATCCACCCCCGTTCAAATCATACGTCTTTAGCCGCAGTTCTCAAGAGTAAAAAAAACCGATTTATTAGGAGTGACCATGTTGGCGTTACCTGGGTGAAGCCGACACTAAAATACATCATGCATTTCTCCCTTGACCCTGGTCTTCTCCTCACCCCCTGGATGTATATTCTCCAATGGGACACATCCATAGCCAAAAATCATCAATCATACTCTCCACTAATATTCTTGTGTGCCGACAGCTTTGGGCCGCCAAGGCGATTATCTAAGGCATTTAAGGAATGCACTGCTTTCCCCCCACTCCCTTTCTGCTGGCAACTAAAAAAGACAAAGGAGTATTACTACTTTTTTAGTTGACAGCTATTTTTCCCCATCATCTGTTACTATCCTCTTCTAGTAGTGAGCCATTCCTCCCTTTCCTTTTTCTTTTTCCTCCTGACAACTCCAGAAACACACTTTTGTTAATTCAGATTTCCTTGCAAGGCTGAGTTCATGTGGTTTTGTAAGCCTTGCCACTTTTCTTCTTGCCACCAAATTTCCCTCCCCCCCCCCAATTATCTATAGGTCAGCCTNCCCCCCCCCCCAATTATCTATAGGTCACCCTTGACTTACAACAGTTTGTTTAGTGATGTCCGAAGTTACAATGGCACTGAACAATGACTGCTTTGGCACTGACATGGTCAGTCGAAATTCAGACACTTGGAAACTGACTCTTATTTACGATGGTTTCAGCATCACGTGATCCACTTTTGCGACCTTCCGACAAGCAAAGTCAATGGGGGAAGCCAGGGTCACTCCACAACCGCGTGACTATATTAATAGGTGCAGCGATCCACTTAAGAAAGGTGGCAAGAAAAGTAAAATGGGGCAAAGCTCACTTAACAAATGTTTCACTTAGCAACAGAATTCCAGGCTCAATTATGGTCGCAAATCAAAGACAACCTATACTTGCTGGTGCACCTTCTAGATGACAGCAGCTATCGCCCATGTCACATCTCTTCCTTAATTTCTTATTATTTGTCAGTTGTTGTTTGTAACTTATGAGTAATGATTGTAACTATGATTTATGATCTATTTCTTGCTGTTTGTATATACGCTGTGAATTTATGCACTGGAGACAAATTCCCTGTGTGTTCAATCACACCTGGCCAATAAAAAATTCTCTTCTCTTCTCATTATTCTTTTCTTTTCTATTCAAATCCCTTCTGTTTTTTTCTTTTCTCTTCTATTCTCATGATTCTCTTTTATTCAAATCTATTCTCTTCTATTCTCATCGCTCTCTCCTATTCAAATCCCTTCTCTTTTCTATTCTCGTGATTCTCTTCTGTTCAAATCTCTTCTATTCAAATATCTTCTCTTTTAGTCTCATAATTCTCTTCTCTTCTCATGATTCTCTTCTGTGCAAATATTTTCTCTTTTCTCTTCTATTATCATGGTTCTCTTCTATTCAAATCTCTTCTTTTCTCTTCTATTCAAATCTCTTCTTTTCTCTTCGCATGATTTTCTTCTATTCAAATCTCTTTTATTCTATTCTCATAGTTCTTTTATATTATATTCAATTCTCATGGTTCTGTTCAAATCTCTTCTCTTTTCTCTTCTATTTTCATGATTCTCTTCAATTCAAATCTCTTCTCATAGTTCTCTTCTCTTCTATTTTTTGAAAAATACACCTCTTAATTCAATTAAAATCCCTCTTAGAATTCACACCCGCTTTCTATATTGTCCTCTGTGGTTTTTCTCCCATTAGATTGTGTGTGAACAGGTTCTAATGTTTGAGAAGGTCTCAACCCTCCTTTGCTCCATTTGATCTGAGGATTCCTGTCCATGAATTTCCACCACGGAGACAATCTTTTCCCCTCAGGCAAACTGTCCCAACCCCGCAGCCATTTCTCTGATTCAGAAATCATAAAGGGAGCAATTCATCATACAAAGGAGTGAAAGGAGTGGACAGTTTAAGAGCACACATTTTTTTAAAATAAAAATGTTTAAAAGAGAGGTGATAGGCACCACTTATTATGTGGAAAACTGTTCATGTCTCCCTTCTGACAGAATACAATTCAGCAGTGGTATCGCGTATATAAAAGCCATCAGCAATGCTTCTATATATCCAATGATCCCATATATTCTGTGAAGTACAGGTGAATTCCTCCACTTACAACCCTTCTATTATTCTATTCTATTCTGTTCTATTGGTTCTTTTCTCTTCTCTATTTTATTCTATTGTGTTCTCTTCTATTATTATTATATTCTATTATTCTATTCTCTATTCTATTCCATTCTTTATTCTATTGTTTATTCTATTCTATTCTCTATTCTATTCTATTCTGTTTTATTCTATTATTATTATTCTATTCTCGTTTCTATTCTATTCTCGTTTCTATTATTATTCTATTCTATTCTATTTTCTATTCTATTATTCTATTCTATCCTGTTCTCTATTCTGTTGTTTATTCTATTTTATTCTATTCTATTATTATTCTATTTTTTCTATTCTATTATTATTCTATTCTATTCTCTGTTCTATTCTATTCTATTCTCTGTTCTATTCTATTGTTTATTCTATTCTATTATTCTATTCCATTCTCTATTCTATTCTATTATTCTATTCTATTCTCGTTTCTATTCTATTCTATTATTATTCTATTTCATTCTATTCTATTATTATTCTGTTTCATTCTGTTATTATTCTATTCTATTCTATTCTCGTTTCTATTCTCTATTGTATTGTCCTTTTAGTGACCATTCCAAGCTACGACCCATAAAAAAAATGACCGATGACCCTTGTTCACACAGCGTCCCATGGTCCCATGATCAAAATTCACACGCTTGGCCATTGGTTCATATATATGACAGTCCCAGGGTCACATAATCACCACTTGCAACCTTCCAACAAAGCAAGGTCCATGGTAAAAACCAGATTTGCTTCACAGTCGCATGCAGTGATTCACTTAACAACCATGCCAAGAACCATTGCAAAATGGAGCAAAGTGCATTTAACAACTGCCTCACTTAGCAACAGAAAACTCCATTGGGGTCATAACTCAAGAATGAGCTGTATATACCATCTGTTCGACAAACAGCTTGCATTATTTTCCACTGATATCCAAGGTTACTACTCCGTAATTTTCTTTACTTTAATAGGTTCTGATTCCCAAGTAATGAGATGGCACCGATATAATCAATTAATTGGCTAATTTATCCTTTCTCCTCCTCCTTCTTTTTAACAATCAGAAAAGGATGTCCCACTTTAAGCATAGCGACACATTTTAAAGGGAAAATAATTGAAATTGAATATTTCTAACACAAATTTATGCTTTCTAAGCATAACAGCTTGGTGGGAATTGATATCACCAACTTATGCTTTTCACTCAAGTGTGGCTTTAATTGCCTGCTAATCTGAATCATTCACGCTCTTCAAATTAATTGACTCAAAGTTGTTCAAGACGTAGCAACCATCCCCACGATTGGCAATTTGAAAACGTTGAGTGCAAAGAACAAAAGCGAACGCCTCCAAATTTACCTGAGATTTATGGAATGGGGAGGTTTGGTTTAGAAGAAAGTCTGTTTTTCAGATGGAACTTGGGTGCCATGAATTGGAAAGTCACAGATTTAGCTGATGGAGATTATTCTAAAATGGAGATGATTAGTATTGGGAGATATGTCACTTTCCAGATTTATGGAGATAGCAGAGCAGATAAACATGACATAAACTATCCATGTTGAAAAACATTCTGTGAGGCTATCTAGTTATCTATATTCTGCTTCCCCCCCCCCTTTTTTATTTTGTTTTTTTAACTCTTAGACAGAAGAGGCACAGAAGAGGCTGTACTTCCTGAGAATGCTCAGAGAGATAAATCTACAGGATCTCAGCATCTACTTCTGTCCTACTACTGCAGCACCATTGAGAGTATCCTGACATAAGCATTCTTGCATGGTATGGGAGCAGCTCTGGAGTGGATAAAAAAGCTCTACAGAGAATCATGAAAACTGCCCAGAAGATCATCGGGCAGCTCCAGCTACCAGCCCTGGACGACATCTTTGCATCTCGCTGTTTGAGGAAGTCGCACAATATTCTCAGAGACTCTTCCCATCCTGCTCACAATCTTTGTGAACTTTGCCTTCTAGCAGAAGATGCAGAACCATTAAAACTCGGACCACACGTTTCCTGAACAGTTTTTATTCTAGAGCTATTATTTAACTTAATGATGAACTTAAGGACCACTATCAGTGAGCTGTTGAACAGTATTATTTGGTCTGTTGTGTGGATGCGTGTGTGTTTTTAGGAGGCGGGGAATTTTGGTGGGTGGGGAGGTGTTTGGGGATTGTCATATGTGTGTGCATGTTGAGTCTGGTCTCTGGGTGTGATGTGAATTTTGTTATATGTGTACACTGTGTATATATGTACAATGACAATAAATTATTATTTATTTTAATATTATTATTATTATTATTGGTAGTAGTAGTAGTAGTAGTAGTAGTAGTAGTAGTAAATCTTTAGTGAGATTCACAGCCTTTGGGGCTGGTTGATAGCTCAACAGATCGAGTCCTAACCAAGGACCTAGGAACTGTTCAGGTAGTGTAGGAGGATATAAGTTGTTCCAAGTAGGGTTGTTGTTGTTACTGTTGTTACTATTATTATTATTTGACACAAAAAATGATAGTGTACATAGCAAATGAGATAACCATGCTGGGTTTCGTATCACAAATCACTAGTTGAACACTTTCCAAGCATTTAGGACTGCATGATTATCGGCGGATTATGCGAGCAGATCTCAGTATGGTGGCCTTCTGCAGCTGGCCAATGGTGATCTTGTCAGCGCCAATTGTTTTTAAGTGCTTGTCTAGGTCTTTAGGCACAACACTCAGTGTGCCAAGTACTACTACTACTACTTCTACTACTACTACTTCTACTACTACTACTACTACTACTACTACTACTATTATTATTATTATTATTATTATTATTACTGTTACTGTTACTAATAGTATTATTATTCTACACAGAAAGCTCTTTTGTGGGGTCTGCTTTGATTGGTGGGCTCCTATTTTTCTAATTCCCCATCACAGCTAAGTACTCCTCATGATTCTGTTCAAAGCTGGCCATATTTTCTTTTTTCTTTTCCCCCCAAATGTTAAAATTGAAAGTCGGTGGTGTTTTATCTGGTTCATTCACCTGTTGAAAAAAGCCCACTTATCTTTTTACAGCAGAGAAAAAAAGTATTTTGCAAGCAGAAGAGGGGAGGGTGGGGGGGGGGGAAAGGCAATCCAGTATCTAACTATGGAAATTTTTCACTCGCTGGATGCACCAACATTTTTTAAAAAAAATATTTGTCTCAGGAATCCGAAGCCTCACAGTTGATCCAAGAGAAGAGAGAAGCTGTCAATCACTTTGAAAAAAAAAATACTTCAGTGCAGATGGGGGGGGGAGAGAGACAGCAATTCCTTGAAACAATTCTGGTCACATCTGGTCTTTCCAGGGTGTTGCTAATGCATCCAATGAATTCTTCCATAATTTGCTAAGGTGAAAAAAAAATAATATTTAGCTAGTGAGGACAGCTGCCATTGTCAATTCAGGTTTTTATTTTGTGGCCAAACATATTTTTTCTTCAGGGTTCAGGAAGGGATATAGCAAGAGCACTTAGACTTATATACCGTTTTTCAGTGCTTTACAGCCCTCTCAAAGTGGTTTACAGAGTCAGCACCCAACAATTTGGGTCCCCATTTTACTGACCTTGGAAGGACAGAAGCTGAGTCAGCCTTGAGCCAATTAGGATTGAAGTGGCTCAAGAGCTGTCAGAATCAGCAAACCATTGCACCACCATGGACCTTCCCTCCCTCCCTTCCTTCTCTCCCTTCTTTCCTTCCTTCTCCCTCCCTTCCTTCCTTCCCTCCATCCCTCCCTCTGTTCCTTCCCACTTAGCACTTAGACTTATATATCGCTTCCCAGTGCTTCCCAGCCCTCTCTAAGTGGTTTACAGAGTCAGCCTCTTGCCTCCAATAATCTGGGTCCTCCTTTTACCCACCTCGGAAGGATGGAAAGCTGAATCAACCTTGAGCAAGTCAGGATTGGACTCCTGGCAGTTGACAGAGTCAGCAAACCACGACACCACCATGGCCCTTCCCTCCCTTCTTCCTCCCACCATCCCTCCCTCCCTCTCTTCCCTCTTTCCTTCCTTCCTTCTCCCTCCCTCCCTCTGTTCCTTCCCACTTAGCACTTAGACTTATATACCACTTCACAGTGCTTCACAGCCCTCTCTAAGTGGTTTACAGAGTCAGCCTCTTGCCCCCCAAAATCTGAGTCCTCTTTTTACTGACCTCAGAAAAATAGAAGGCTGAGTCGACCTGGAGCCTGGTGAGATTCGATCTGCCAAATTGCAGGCAGACAGCAGTCGGCAGAAGTAGCCTGCAGTACTGCACTCTAACCACTGCGCCACCAAGGTAAGTGAATTCTGAGTAGTTTAACTACCATCATGTTGGCATTACCATTTTTGCAGTGAGGTTTATTTAGATACAGGTAGTCCTTGCTTACTGACCACATGTGGGCCTGTAAACTTGGTTGCTAAATGGCACAGTCAGTAAATGAAGAAGAAGAAAAATCACATGACTGCCGCGGACTTACAATCTCACTTCCGCCTTCATGGCTAAGTGAGTCACTGCAATGACTTGTTGAGTGAGATGTTGTGTGACCGCCCCAGGCTTACGACCTCACTTCTGCGGAAGTCATTAAGTGAGACATAGTGTGACGTGCCTTGTGATTTTTACTGCCGGCTTTGCCCGTTAACTCTGTTAATCAGAAGTCAGCTGGGGAACGTTGCAGCAATGATCACACGACTGGGGGATGCTGCAAACAGCCCTAAATTTTAATTGTGGGTGAGATGTGCATTCTGTACCTTTGATAAATAAATTTAATAATAAGTAAATACCCGCCAGTTGCAAACCACCTGAGTTTCAATCAGGTGGCCATAAGGACTCTAGGACGGTCATAAATACAAGTTACTTTTTTATCACCCTCTGAACTTGTCACTAAACAAGGCAGTCATTAAGCAAGGTCTACCTGAATTGCAGGGATGTAGCGGCTCAGTGTCTAAGACACTGAGCTTGTCAATCAGAAAGGTCGGCAGTTCTGTGGTTCGAATCCCTAGCGCCACGTAATGGAGTGAGCTCCCATTCCTTGTCCAGTTTCTGCCAACCTAGTGGTTCGAAACATGAAAAAATGCAAGTAGAAAAATAGGGACCCCTTTGGTGGGAAGGTCACAGCATTCCATGCGCCTTCGAAGGCATTTAGTCATGCCGGCCAGATGACCACAGAGACGTCTTCGGACAGCGCTGGCTCTTCGGCTTTGTAACGGAGATGAGCATTGCCCCCGAGAGCCAGAAATGACTAGCACATATGTGCAAGGGGTACCTTTACCTTTACCTTTTACCTGAATTGTAGCTGTCCCTTCACTATGGCACGATAACAGGAGCATAGGAAACACACCAAATCAGGCATCTCTGCAAAGAAAGTGCAGATTCTTCCTTGCAAATCAATATTTGCAGCGTACACATACATCTTCATTTGCAAAACGAAGCAAAGCAAAAAAAAAATCACCTTTGAAAATGCACCAGGATTTTACTCTTTTCTCTTCCAGATCAAACTGGAAAACAAAACAGGGACTTCCTTCCACCTATGCTTAACTCGCCTCACTCCTTTCACAGAATATTGAGCTTTGTTTCAGTAAACAACAAACTATCTAGAGGGCTGAAATCAAAGATGAGGGTGACAGCAAATTATCTCCTCCCACCGCCTGCCTTTTGCCTTCCCAAAGTTTCAAAATATGGGTTCTATAAATAAAATATACAAGGGGACATGGCTAGTATGGTATTGATCCCAGTTGTAAGTTGAGATGTAGAAATTTGCAGCACTGGCATTCTCCATCTCGTGAAACAATGATAAATCTCCTTCCTTCACCCTCCAGATTATTATTCTGAACCTGTGCAATTAAAAGGAGATTGTTAATTAGCTAGACTGGGGGTTGTGCCTGACTTTGAGGGATGAAGGGAGGTAGACTTTTCTCACAATTCCTGGATGATATTTTCTTTTTGCTGGGATCAATACTGTACTCACAGTGTCCCCTTGCATATTTTATTTATGGAGCCCGTAGCTTGAAATGTTGGGAAAGGACCTCGAAGCTAGTCTAACCTCCTCCATAAGGAAGGAGTCCTTGTACCATCCCAGTCACATATGATTGTCCACCAGTCTATTTTTGAACCTCTCCAGAACTTGGAGTTCTTCTAGTCCAACCCTCTCCTCAAGCAGGAAACCCCATAGCATTTCAGACAAATGGCTGAAATCTCTTCTTAAAAGCCTCCAGCGATGGAGCATCCACAACTTCTGGAGGCAGGTCATCCCACTGATTAATTGTTCTCGCTATCAGGAAATTACTCCTCAGTTCCAGGTTGCTTCTCTCCTTGATTAGTTTCCATCCGTTGCTTCTTCTCAGGTGTGCCCTCAGGTGCAGGACAAGAGGTTGACCCCTTCTTCTTTGTGGCAGCCCCTCAAGTGCTGGGGGATAATTATCATGCCCCCTCCCCCAATTCTTCTCTTCAATAGGCTGGACACATCTAGCTCCTTCAACTGTTCATCACACTATTTAGCCTCTAGACCCTTTCCCTAGAATTGTCCATGGCAGAGATGGTATTCAGCAGGTTCTGTCCAGTTCTGGAGAATCAGTAGAAGAAATTTTGAGTAGTTCAGAAACCGGCAATTCCTACCTCTGACTGGAGATTTTACAGTGACCTTCCCCTGCAACGCCCACCAAGCCATGCCCACAGAACTGGTAGTAAAAAAAAAAAATTTTTGAATCCCACCACTGGTCTACAAATACAGGGATAAGAATAAGCTCCTAAAATATCTGCCTCAGGCATAAAAAATACAAATTGAGATAAAGCTGTGCAACACACTTCGCAATGAGCTAAGGGACTAAGAACAATTAACCAAGTCATACACTCATCCTAGAACGTAAGTTCAAATCCTGTTCTTGATTGGGTGTTTTTTTCCCTCTCCCATTAGCTAAGATTCTGGCTAAGATATGAAGCATCTTCCTCTGAAATTTGAAAAGCTTCTGCATTCAAAACAGACATTATGGAACACAACAGGCTTATTCAAAGCTAATTTCCTACTTAGTCAAGACCTATACTTGGTAGAAGAGTGACAGCCTTCTACCTTTGGTCGTTGACATCTTGGTCTGGAAAGGTTGTGAGAGGAGACTCCAGAAAGCTATTGTCTTCAGACAAGACAATTCTGCAGAAGATGGGCTGATGATCAAAGAGAACTTGGTTTGTGGCATTTCTGCTTGAATGATTAGGCCTCACTTTGTTCCAATTTCTATCCCAATCTCTGAACTGCATCGTTTATCAGAGTTCAGGGGGTAAAATGGGAATTGGTTCAGAAAAGAATGATCAGAGACCTAGAATGAAAGTCCTGCATGAAAAGAGTAAGGCAACTGGAGTAGGTTAACTTTAGAGAAGATTGAGAGAGATTTCCTGGCATTGTATAAATATAGGAATTGATGTTGTACTGAAAGAGGGCCAGGACACATTTTTTATCATCTCGGAATACAGGACACCGAATAATGCTCAACTTCTAGGAAAGATCTTGATGGAAAGTCAGAGGGAGGGGGGAAATTCTTCATTTTAAGAGCAGCTTGATACCAGACCCAAAGAACATAGTGAGCTTCCTATTGTTAACTGCTGGAGCAGAGGAGAAACCATCGTTTATTTAAGATGCTTTAATTCCATGAGGCTAAAAATAATTTTAAGCTTTCCCTGGTGCCCAACTAGAAAGATATAAAAAAAGCTAAAGAATAAAACTGGTACAGAAAAATAGAAATAAACTTTAATCTCTCTGAGAATCTGAAAACCTACTGTCAATTCATAATAGTTTGCAAGTTCCAGATGCCTACAACTGTCAACTCCTTTAGTAAGTTCAAGTTGAGGTAAATAAATTTAATTATTTTTAAATGCATTTTAAAAGACTTCTATAGCTGTTAACAACCCTGGGGAGTGCCCAAATGGTCAGGATAAAACTCAATTAAAAGTTTATAAAACTCTATGAAAACTCACAGCATCTCAGGGTAGTATTCTCCCATTCTTCTGCGCACCTTCTTAATCTGAAATACTGGCCATTCTTCTTATAAATCGTTAAAAGAATAAAGGAAGGAAGGAAGGAAAAGAAAGAGAGAAAGAGAGAAAGAAAGAGAGAAAGAAAGAAAGAAAGAAAGAAAGAAAGAAAGAAAGAAAGAAAGAAAGAAAGAAAGAAAGAAAGAATCCTGATTGTATTTTGTGTAATTCCATGCAATTTCTTTGACTTCTATGGTACCTCTGGGTTTTTAACTTAGGGCCCATTTTTTAAAAAACCCTAGAACATTGCAATTTTTTTTAGGGTTAACCTCTTGTGGTTGCTCTTTGAGTCAATCTTGGCACCTACTGGACAAACCCTTAAGTTTTGGCAAGATTTTTAGAAGTGGTTTGGCAAGATTTTTGGAAGACAAAGGTCTTCTTCCTGAGGCTAGGAGAAAGTGACTGGTACCCCCTTGGCAGCTTCTTTCTTCTCCCTTCTTTCTTCTCTTTCCTTCTTTTTTCTCCTTCCTTCTTCCTTCTCCTCCCCCTTCTCCTTTCTTTCTCCTTTCATCCTTCTCCCTTCTTTTTCCCCCTACTTCTTCTCCCTTCTCTCTTTTTTCTTCTTCTTCTTCCATGACAGAGGTTAGAGAAGCTCCAGCAGGCACCGTTCCTTCAGAAAATCTGAAGAAGTTCCCCTCCAGACAGAGGTAAGAATCAAATGCTAAGCACACCTCGGCAAGGGGAAAAGGTTATTACTAAATGTTTTCAATATATTTAATCTAGCCCTGGATTGCAAGTATTAATCAAGGTTGCCTATTTTATGAGCTCCCTCGCTCTGTTGCCTGCTGCAATTTCATTCTTGATGGGCACATGGGGAGAACACAAAAGGTCTTGGCATTTCAGAACCTGGGAAAGTTTAATTTGTCTGTTTGTCTGACAGATAACTTGGATATATCAAATACAGAAGGAAATATTAAAGCCTATTATGAAGGGCAGCCAAGAAGCCTGCATCAAGAACCAAGAACCTAAGAAGGGCTACAGAATCTGGACACTGCAAAAATTCACAGCTTCTTGGTGCAAACCATATTTGCAAGGAAGATGAGAAAGCCCTAGGAAGAATATTAGACTTAAACGACCAACCAGTGGGAGAGGAGCTTCTTGGCAGCTTAACTTACATACAGAAACTCAAGTCCTGGCATCAAAATAGAAGGAAGTGATTTAAAACTTATAAAGTCACCTTATTGGGAAGAGATAGGTAGATAAAAAGTTAATAAATAGAGGTAGTCCTTGACTTACAACCACAATTGAGCTGAACATTTCTGTTGCTAAGTGAGACATTTGTTAACTGAATTTTGTCCCATTTCCCAAACTTTCTGGCCACAGCTGTTAAGTGAGCAACACAGATATTAAGTAAATCTGGCTTCTCCGTTGACTTGGCTTGTCAGAAGGTTGCAAAAGGGGATGACGTGACCTCTGGACACTGTGACTGTCATAAATATGAGACTGTCATAAATAGGTAAAGGCTCCCCTCACACATACCTGCTAGTCATTTCTGGCTCTAGGGGGGCAGTGCTCATTTCTGTTTCTAAGCCAAAGAGCCAGTGCTGTCCAAAGATGTATCCGGTCATGTGGCCGGCAGGACTCAATGCCAGAAGGTGCATGGAATGCTGTTACTTTCACACCAAAGGGGTCCCTATTTTTCTACTTGCATTTTTATATGCTTTTGAACTGCTGGGTTGGCAGAAGCTGGGACAAGTAATGGGAGCTCCCTCTGTTATGCAACGCAAGGGATTCGAACCGCCGAACTGCCGACCTTTCTGATCAGCAAGCTTAGCATTGGAGCCCCTGAGCCACTGCGTCCCTACTCTTCCTAGTATCATAAATGTGAGGGTCCGAAGTTTGATCACGTGATCGTGGGGGTACTTGTCATAAGGGTGAAAACAGGTCATGTCACTTTTTTCAGTGCTGTTGTAACTTTGAATAGTCACTAAGTGAAAATCAAAGACTACCTGAATAACAAAGGAGATTCATTTTGGTATCTGTAGATTTACCTTCTATCTCTAACTCCCCAGGGCTGGGTGGCAACACAGAGACACTTTTTAATAACTCCAGGTTTCCAAAGCAGCACGATTTAAATAGATTTCAGTGAATGTTTCCCCCATAGGAACAAAAAACGGTTCAGCATCATGAAAGTTTGTGAATCCCAAGTTTGCTGTTTAACTTTGCATGAATCCAGTGGGAGTTAAAACATCTTAAAGTTGCTGAAGTGAAGATTTGCAATTGTATTCCTGCATTCTGTAGATTTTCAGTGCTTACTTTCGTCTTGGTAGGTGTTCAAACATTAGCATTAGCCCTATCACTACCTCCTCCCTGCCTTTGAATAAATGCCATGCTAAAATATTCCATTCACACTCAATACCCAGCCAGAAAGCTGCAGATTTTCACCATTTGCTTATCAAAATCCCTCTGAAGGAAAAAAAAAATACACTTCATATATTTGCAAAGAGAAACTGCTGAAGGAAAGCTTCTTTCCTTTTCTTTCTTTCCTTTCTTCCCTCCATTCCTCCATCTCCCTATTCTTGTACCTGGATGGCTGCCTATCTAACCTTCTATCATCTATCAATCATCTAACTATCTATCCACCCATCTATCGTCTAATCTTTTATCGTGTATTAATCATTTATCAATCTTCTATCTATCATCTATCTATTTATCTATTCTATCATCTATCAATCATCTATACCATCCATCGAATCTATCATCTATCAATCATCATCTATCATTTATCATATATTTATCTATCTACAGTATCTATCTAATATTATGTCATCTACCAATCTATCTATCTATCCATTGATCCATCCTATCAATCTTACATCTATCTATCTATCTATCTATCTATCTATCTATCTATCTATCTATCTATCTATCTATCTATCTATCTATCTTATTTTTGATAGCCAATCTTTTAAATTGCAGCNCCCCCCCCCCCCCGAGTTCTGCAAGAATGGAAAGTGAGTTTTTGAAATGTATTGACTGTGCTTGAAAGCAGTTAGACTCCTTTGGGAATATATTGTTTCTCCTTTTGCATCAGCTACTAGAAAGCCTTTGCCCTAAAATGCAAGATAAATAGGTCTCAAATAAATAAATAAGTAGCTCTGCTTAAGTGGAGAGCTGGCTGGGATCAGGCTCCATGTTTTCCGTTCTTGAACATAAATTCTGTTGTTTTGTTAACTCCGCTTACACATCGGGGAGGAGTGACAGTTCCTTGCACCTCATTTATTTAACCACAGCGCAAATAGTGTTAATATTCTTTCTCTCATGTGCAGTGAATGATTTAAGAACCCAAAATGAGTTTATCACACGTCATGTTTTATCCCACAGTTTTATTTCTCTGACAAGCATATTTTCCCAAGAAAAAGAGTCTAGGTGACAGGACAATATATTTGCGGGGGAGAAAAAAAATGAACTTATCAGAAAAGCATTAAAATACTGTAGAGGTAAAGGAATAATAATAATAATTGCTTTAAAAAAAAAACCTAACATTTTGAAAGGTAAATTCCACATTGGACAGGTTCTTTAAAAATCAATTTGCACTCACTTCTGCCTGTAAAGATTTATTCCTTGGGGGGAAAAGCCATTAGTATTAAAGTGCTTAAAAAGTTGGCAGACTATCTCTAAAGGCATCAATTTCTAGTGCTAATTACAACTAATTATTCACTCTGCAGTTGTAAGACCCATTTGGTTCCTGGGGGTGAACGAGAGATTTCTCTCTCTCTCTCCAGCATAATATGCTTGGTGGGTTTGTTTTAAGAGGGGTGGAATTATTATTATTTTTCAAGATAAACATCAAAACAAAGAGAAGCTTAAGCTGGCAAATTCTCAAATTCTCTCTGAAACACATCATAGAAAAAGGTCAAAGGGTATATAAAAACACACCTTGCTGCAGAAATGAGATTGATGATTATCCAGATATCATTCACTCTGGAAGAATTTACTTTCCTTCCACAACTGTGAAATTATTTTCCTTTTATAGATATATGTCATCTTCCCCTACTTTAACAGAAATTTAATACCTTTTCAAGACAAAGGGGCCAAAAATATGTCCCAAAGATGTTTTTCCCCCAAAAAGGTAATTGGACTTTCTTAATTTTTTTATTTGAAAATGTTTCATTTCTCATCCAAGAAGCTTCTTCAGAATTTCAATTCTAAAGAAGCTTCTTGGATGAGAAGTAAAACCTTTCAAAGAAAAAAAACCAAAGGATTTGTTTTCAAAGAAAAAAAAAAAAAAACAAGGATCCAGTTCCTTTTTTTGTGGGGGAAGAATTTTTGGGACAACCCTGATCTGGATGATTGAGAATCTCCATAAACATTTAGCAAAAATGTGGCTGTGTAGTACTTATCCATACTTGGCAAACTGCCTTCTCTGTCCCTAATGTATCCATGTTGACACTGGAAAATATTTTCCTCTTAAGTTTTGAGCAAACTATCATTTATGGTTACAACTGATGAAGGATGAGCTTTAGTTAAGTTTAGGTAACTATCATGGACACATTGATTTACCTGAAGCCTTCAGGAAGAAGTTAGAACAAATTGTTTGAAATTTGGCAGAAGGAAACTCTACCTTGGAGCTTCATCAAGTTTTGCTGTTGTCTTTCCCTGGTTCAAAAATAGAACAAAGACCACTAGATTGGAGCCAACAGGCGGACAATCCGAAGTTCATCAGAAGTGACAACCCAAATGCCAGCTCTGACACTATTTCTGTCAGGTCTGATGAAAAATTCAGATGCACCTAAAGGATGGATGTGGAGCACCAGCAGAAAGCAGCAGGTTGATTTATAGAATTCTTCTTTCACAGCCTGAAACCAAAGACAACTTTCTTTTAGAGAGATTTTTTTTTCTTTTCTTAAAATGTTTTAATAACATGTTGCTGTGAATTGTCTATTCCCTACCAGTTTTGAACTATTCTTTTCTTTGCAAGGCTCTAAATATTTTTGGAAGCTTCCATAAGTATCTGGAAGTTGGCATTAAATCACTAGAAGGCAACAGGTGCACAGCTATTTCAGCCAGAAATTGGTGAGGGGGTTAATTGAGTATCAACAGTGCTACAAGGTCTACCACAGTGAAGAAAGAAAGCCAAGAGAAGAACAGAAGGCTCCATTTTGCATCTAATATATCAGAGCATTTGGTCGTGTGTGGTAGATTTGCTAGCATACTAATATAGTTTTTTGATACTCATGTAGTCTTTTGACAATTATTGAAATTTGGGTCTTCTCAACTTGGGTCTTCTCAACTATATGCTTTTCTTTCACTCACCTCTTGATAGGGTTGGACAGAGAAATGCTAAGATTTCATTTCCCTTTTCGAGGCTGAATCATAAATAAACAGAGAAACATGAATGTTAATGTACCAAGGGATTCTTGCAATAGTTTTAATTGTCATCGACTTACAACAGTTCATTGAGTGACCCTTCAAAGTTACAACAGCACTGAAAAGAGTGACTTATGACCATTTTTCATACTTCATGACCATTGCAAATCCCCAGTCATGTTATCAAAGTTCAGGCACTTGGAAACTGACTCATCTTTCTGACAGTTGAAACTGACAGATTTTGCTGGAATTGACTTCTCTGGTTAGAGAAAAGACATCATCTACATCTATTGGTGGCTGAAAGCTTCTTAGGGAATTTTTTCATAAAAAAAACTTGAGATTTAAGGTTTTTGGCTATTAGACTCTGTAGATTACAGAAAGAAGAGTATGATGTAACTTCAGAGAGCTTGAAACATACTTGTACTTATAATTGCCATTAAGAATATCTCTTTTATATCTTTTCTTTGTTTCTTCATTTGCTTCTTTTATTGCATTTTTTTTGCTTTTTCTTCCATTCCTTTCTCCTTTTCTTTATTTCTTGCTTTGTATCAATTTCTATTGGTTTTTAATCATCTTGGTTTAAAAGCTGTAATAAAAATTATAAAGCAAAAGGAAGAACTCTACCTTGTCCCAGAAGCATTGCATTTGATAACTGCTATCCTTTTTTCATTTCAAATGTTTCTTTTCTCATACATCTGCTTTCAAAACAAAGCAAAGATTCTTCATTTTAGATGTGCTCAAACATTTTCAGGGATGTTCTGCTTTCTAGCAAAAGAAATTGCTTTGAAGCAACCTGCAGGCATAATCTGACCTTGAAAAGGGGCATGGTGCAGTTTGACTTTTCCACCGGGCTTCGGTGTTTCTAAGTTCCCAACTCTGTGAGGTCTCTGGATTAAGACAAAAGCTGTACAACAAATGTTCAGCTAGAGGAGTGTAAATGCATGAGCTTCCCTTAGGTTAGGGAGAAAGAAAGAAGTTCTTGCCTTACAACCATTCTTTGGCCCTGACAATGGCCCTGAAAAACGTGATTTATATAGGTAGTCCTCAACTTAAAATCACAACTGAGCCCAAAATTCCTGTTGATTAAGCAAAAAGTTGTTAAATGAGTTTTACCACCTTTCTTGCCTCAGTTTTTCAGTGAATCCCTGTGGTTGTTAAGATACTAAGATGGTTGTTAAGTGATTCTGGCTTCCCCACTGATTTTGCTGGTCAAGTTGCAAAAGGGGACCACATGACCTCAGGATACAGCAACCGTCATAAATATAACAGGTAACAGATAATCAGAGTTGGAAGGGACCTTGTAAGTCAACCAGTTCAATCCCCTACCCAAGCAGGAAACCCTACATCACTTCTGAAAGATGGCAGTCCAGTCTCTTCTTGAAAGTCTCAAGTGATGACACTCCCACAACTTCTGAGGCAACTTCTGTTCCAGGGGTTGATTGTTCTCCCTGTCAGAAAATTCCTCCTTATTTCCAGGTTAAATCTCTCCTTGTTCAGTTTCCATCCATTGTTCCTTATCTGGCCTTCAGGTGCTTTAGAAAATACCTTGACCCCCTTCCTCCTCTCTGTGGCAGCCCCTCAAATATTGGAAGACTGCTATCCTGTCTCCCCTGGTCCTTCTCTTCCCTAGACTAGCCATGTCCAGTTCCTGTAACCGTTCTTCATATGTTTTAGCCTCTAGTCCCCTCATCCTCCTGGTTGCTCTTCTCTGGACTCTAGCAAGAGTCTCAACCTCTTTTTTATATATGGCAAACAGAACTGGATGAATCGAGGGACTCTTTCCTGGAGGAATTTCTCAATATTCCTGATAGTCTTGTGCCTATACTGCATTGATGTCTGCATCAACAGCTCCAAATTAGGATGTACAGTTCCATAACAGGAAATCAAAATGAACAGAGGATTTTGGCACTGGTGTGGAAAGCAGAAAAGCCAGAAAAATGTGTGAGAGAAAGCAAATAGCCTTACTTAATAAATTCTAAGAGCTCTCTGGAATTCCAGACCGCTAACCTTATAAAACAATTCCATGCAAAGGAGCTCAATAGTGAAATCTATTTTCCTCCAAAGCTTTTGAGTCACATGCTATAAAAAGAATCCAAGACAACTGCCTGAGCTTTTTATTAATAATGAGCTTTATCGATAGCAAGAATAATCAAAGATCTCACCCTTGGCACAATAGGCCATTAATTTGCACAATTAAAAGAGGTGAGCGCATAAAACTCCATTAGTCTCCCACAACTGGTCATTGAGAAAAACTATGCTGAGAGGCTTGCCTCAAAGCCAGATGTTCAGTGCGGTGTGTTTCTGAGGCTCACCATGATGCTCCCCCATCTTTTGTGACAGGAGTAATATAAGGCCAACATACAATTTCCTAATATCTGAGAAAACGGTCTCTTTGAACAATTTTCCATAATGGGAGTAATGAAATTGGTGTTCAGTCCCTTCAGTGCTAAAAAAAGCAATTTACAGTGCTTTGCATATCCTTGCTCCTTTCTCTCCTTTTAAGAAGCTTTATAGCTCAGTCCAAAACTAAGAAGGAAATCATTCTCATCACCATCACCACCAACACACACACACACACACACACACACACAGAGAGAGAGAGAGAGAGAGAGAGAGAGAGAGAGAGNTTTAAACTTTGTTCTCTATAAAAAGAAGGCTCTCCTTGACTGCCTAGTTTAGAACATTATTTCCATGTTATCAAAAAAAAAAAAACCACAAACCTGTTATCAGTCCATTTTAAATTCTGCAGCAGACAATCTGGAGTTAAAGGCACCAGGCTAGAAATCCGCCTCCAGTGATGGAGCTCCCACAACTTCTGAAGGCAAACCATGTCATTTTTGTATTGTTGCAGTTAAAGATGAAAAAGTCATTGTTTGGTAGGACATTAAAGCAGATTATTTTATTCACTATGCTTAAGTCAAACCATAGGTGGCATAGTTCAAGGTTGTCCAAGCCCAAAATTTCAAGCCTGGTGATGCAGGGTATTCTGTTGCAAGCAGAGGAGTGGAGGACTCTTCTTGTGAAATACTTCTGGATTCACTCAATTGTGCTGGAATAGATTGAGACGTTTCGAATCTATGAAGAACTTTATACAGATATATATATCTGGATCTTTGGATATACAGACAGATGCACATACAAGTAGTCATCTATAAATGAGATGGGTGGCATATAAATCTTATAAAAATTAAAAAATAAACTTGGACTTGGAAAAATGGATGATATGTTCATAGAAGTATGCTTGCGTGAGCTTATGAATGTTGACTTTAAAAAGATTCTGACTGAATCTTCTTAAAAGTAATTTCGGAATCATAATTGATGGATTACTTTTTGAAGTGTGTTGAAATTATTGTGGTTTGATGGTATTCTTGATCATTTCTGAGATTTGAGTTCTTGTTTTCTTTGGTTTAGGTGGGTAGCAATAATTTACTTCTCAATTAATGCACCCTCAAGATCTATCTACATTTTTGGAGGGCACAGAGATTGAGAATGGCTACTAGTGAGTGTCATTATTGTCATTCTTTAAAAGAAAACAGGGGATACTTGGTTTTCTAGCTTGTTCTTCAAATCAGTATGCCAGAGGGCAAAGACATTTTGCAAGGAAAGATGAGAAAAGCCATGTGCAAATGCAGAATGTGAGTTTTAAAAGAACTGCCCCCCCCAAAAAAAAGAATTCTTGAGCCTTTTCGGAACCAGTGACACTTTCTCCACTTGCTTTCATCAGCTGCTCAACTGTGGCAAAGCACTGATTCAACCCTACCTGTTATTTATCATGCTTCATTCAAGAGAAAGATATCATTAGTTCTGTTAAAAGAGTTTTGTGCAGCTGTAAAAAATGGCAGGATGTGAGTTACAGAACAATATTTTCTTTAAGGCTCCAAAGAAAACTGTGTAAAATTAATAAATCTTCTGGCTATGAGCAACCTTGAAACTCTCTTTTAACTCACAGAGTGAACAGTTGATCTTAGATGCTTCTGGTGAAATTAAACTACCGTAATTGAATTGGGGGAGGACTTCATTTCATCTAGATTTACTCACCATTCTTAACTATCACCAATGACAATATTCCAAGAAGCAGCCCAATTCCAATACCTTTTGCACGTATAGTACCACCTACCAAAACAGAACTCCCTTGAAAAACATACATCATGGTAGGGTTGGAAGGGATTTTGGAGGGCTTCTAGTCCAACTCCCTGCTCAAGCAGGAGTCCCCACACTATTCTGGACAAATGGCTGTCCAATCTCTTGAAAATTTCCAGTGATGGAGCATCCACAACTTAAAGATGCAAGCTGTTCCACTGATTAATTGTTCTGTTAGGAAATTTCTCCTTAGTTCTAGGTCTCTCTTTTTAATGATCCTCCAGATTCCTTCCTCTCTAGTGATCGCCCTCTCAAGAACTGGAAGACAGCGATCATCTCCCTCCTAATCGCTTTCTCTTCAATGGATAGACCCATGATGGCAAACTATATGGCATGCATGCCACAGGTGGCATGCAGAGCCATTGTGCGGGCATGCGAGTCCCAGCCAAACTTACCTCACTGTGCATGGTGGCACTCCCAGATGATTTTTGGCTGTTTGAAGAAACCTTTTTTTTTTTTTTTTTTGCCTCCCAGAGGCTCGAGGGAAGCCTCTGCAGCATTTGTAAGCTGAAAACCAGGCCCATTTCATCACTTCCTGTATTTCTGGAAATACTGGAAGTGATGAAACGGGCCCATTTTTCAGCCTACAAAAGCTGCAGAGGCTTCTCTTGAGCCTCTGGGAAGCCGAAAAAGGTCTCAAACCAGCCGAAAATCAGCTGGGAGGTGCAGTGCAGGCGGCGGGGGGAATTGTGCACGCGTGCACAGGGAACGTGGGGGGGCCGAGCACATTGCCTTTTGGCTGCTGGCATACAAGCGCACGTACAATTTTTGGCACAGGAGCACAAAAAGGTTAGCCATCACTGTGCTAGACATACCTAGTTCCCTTAGCCATTCATTGTATGTTTTAACCTCCAGTTCCTTAATGATATTTGTTGCTCTTCTCTGCACTCTTTCTAGGGTCTCAATATCTATTTTGTATCATGCTGACCAAAAGTGGACACAGTCTTGTAAGTGTGGCCCCACCAGTGCAGCATAAAACGGTACTGTCACAATATTCCTTCTTTTTCCACATTTCATTGTAAAATGGCTCCTTGCCTCCAAGATAGCAGTTTTTGCTCATTTTCAGAGCCGAGCTAGAGGGAGCTGGATTCCTTCTGTTCAACGCTTTGACTGATATTGTGATGACTTAATTGGGTTGATTTTCTAATTAAGAAACTACTTAAGGGTTGTCAGCAGCAGGCAGCACAGTTTGATTTGGGTTTCAGCTGTGTGGCTGTAATGATGGTCACCTCTAAAACACCATAGCAAAGCCCATTAATATAATTACACGTTTTCTGCTAAATGTCTTCTTCTGGGTTTTTTTCTAATCAAGCCAAGACAAATGATATCAGGGTCATTTTATCACCAGTCAGCACAATTCGGCCTTAAATAAATAATAATAATATGCTGGGGGCAGGGAGAAGAAAGTGGATTTTTTTAAAAAAGCAGAGAAATTGTTTGTAAAACAGAATTCTTGTGCCCATAGGGACTTATCATTTTCATATTTTAAATCTAAATGCATCTTGGTTATTTTGTATTTTTGTAGCAATCAGTTCACATTATGAGAATAGGGGAGCATAATTATGGAAATTAAGTACAGATTTCATTTGAATGAACTCATCAGATGGAATTACAGCCTTCCTAGATTGGTCGTCTGGCTTTATGTCAGATGATTTGCATAAAACATTTGGCTTAATGAGAAGTAAACAACAAGCCTGTGGAATGTATTAACCCAATGGGGTCAGGGCTGACATGTAAGAAATATGATTGTTGTGGATCTTCCTTTCTTTCTCCCTGTTGCGATGGTGGAGGCACAAAAGATCAAACCTCCGAGCAGATTTCAAGCATCAAATTACTCTGACCTAACTTGTAATCCTTCTTTCTTTCTTTTTTTGGATGCTCCACTTGTAGCTGCCTAGAAGCAAAATGTCCCATAACCTTGATCTAATGGTCAAGGAGATCCACAGCCAATTTTCAGTCTTCAGCCTTCAATTTTCTTTGGTTTAACTTTCTCATAAATGGCACATTTCATTTCCCCCTAAAACTTAGACATTTATTCCAAATTTTAGAGGACCTGATTCAGAAAGTGGTATCTTCAATCAATATCTGTTGGAATTGTTTAAAGCAGGGATGCTTGATGCTTGATGGGCAAAAGATTTGGGAAGCTCATGATGGCATTGAATCCACGAAGTCCATATGGGTCAACAAAGATCAAGGGTGAAATTCCATGATTCTGGATAGTTCCATGTAAGTATCAGCAAGGCTTAAACTACTTTTGAACCATGGAGTGGATTTTTTTTAACTTCTGTATTTTTGAGCTACCTGGGCTGCAGATGAATTGGACTGCATTTTAATCTGATTGTTTAGCAGATTACCATATTTGTATCCTCTGTTTATTCTTTAAATCCCTAAATCTTAGACATTAGCAAATAATTTTTTTCACCTACTGGATTGTTCTTCCTCAATTCCTGGCTGTAGATGCATCATGTCTAGGCAATACAAATTGCCTAGGATATGGGTATGGCTAGTATAATGAAAAGAAGGAGTAGGAATGCCATGATAGCAGTGTTCCAATATTTGATGGGCTGCCACAAAGAAGAGGGGGTCAACCTATTTTCCAAAGCACCAGAAAACAAGGCAAGACACTAATGGATGAAAGCTAATCAAGGAGATCCATCCTAGAATTAAGGAGAAATTTCCTGACAGAATAATGAATCAATGGAACAACTTGCCATCACTGAAGGCTTTTAAGAAGAGACTGGACAGCCATTTGTCTCAAATGGTATAAAGGTCTTCTGCTCAAGCAAGGGGTTGGACTAGAAGATCTCCAAGATCTCTTCCAACTCTCCTATTGTATTATTCTAAATTATGGAATGGAGAGAAACATATGGAATCTGGGAAACAAATAGACTGAACTTCTCAGAGGTAGCAGGTCTTAGAGTGACAGATTCTGTTTTCCTCTTAGAGCTTATGATAAATCAAAATTTTCCATAGTTTGTGTTTTTAACTTTCAATTTGTCCTTTACTAAACTTGTCAGTTTTCCCTGCAGTTCTAGCTCTGGTCGAAGGCCAAAAACAATCACAATAGTACAATAGTACAATCCCCATGTAGCAGTGGTGGGATTCAATTTTTTTTTTTTACTGTTCTGTGATTCTGTGGGCGTGACTTAGTGGGAATGGCAGGGGAAGGATACTGCAAAGTCCCTCTTCCCTCCCCACCCCACTAACCTTCTTTCCAGCTCCGTTCTCCTGGGCAGGGCAACCCAAGAAGACTCAGCCGATCAGCTGGGACTCGATGGGAGGCAGAGAAGAGATAGGGTTGGCAGGGCCAGTCAGAGGTGGGATTTACCAGTTCTCCAAACTACTCAAAATTTCCACTACCAGTTCTCCAGAAGTGGTCAGAACCTGCTAAATATCACCTCTGTCAGGTAGGATAGATTAACAAGCAAGGTAAAAGGAATCTGACATATTTGAACCACGAACTCCCTTTGTTAAAATTAACTAGAAGTCCATTCATTTTATAATTTTATTTTATCACCTTTTCAAATTCCCCTCCCTGTCATCTGAAAGCTCTGAGTGACTTACAGCAAAGTATATATGGAAAGAAAATGCAGTACAAATCAATTCACTGTAGATGAATATCACAGCTATCTAGGTTTAAAGGTTTAATGGAAGAAGTTTTGCTTTTCATGTTTTATGTAATGTTAGAAAGGACAGGAGGTAAATATACTTTGGAGAGGCATGATTTCCAATTCAGGCAGATCCTGATTAAAAAAAAAAAAGCAGAAAATTCAAAATGATAGCTGGGAAAAAGTAGAAGTAGATAAAAGCAAGCAGAAGATAAATGAGGAAATGGTTTGGATCCAGGGCTCTGATATTAAGTTTCTTTCTAGTTTAAAGAAACCTCTCAAAAGGTCTTTTAAGCTTAATCTCAGCTTGGTAGAGTGAATGGGAATTACAGCAGTAAACAAGATAGATGTTGGGGCTTTTCGCAAGCTAATCGGCATTAATGCGCACAAACTCTTCAGCCACCAGGAAACACAAGTGAATTGCAGTAATGAAATATCACATAAGAACACTCTCTCTGGTATTCTGAAAAATGCTATGCATGCAAACAGCACCTACAAACAGATAGAGGTAGTCCTTGACTTACAACAGTTCACTTAGTGATGGTTCAAAGTTACAACAGCATTGAAAAAGCGACACATGCCCATTTTTCACACATGAATTGCAGAATCCCTGGGATCCAAGTTCAGAAGCTGGCTTACATTTGTGATGGTTGCAGTGTCCTGGAGTCGCATGATTCCCTTTTGCGACCGTTAGACCAGGGGTCTCCAACCTTGGCAACTGTAAGACTTGTGGACTGCTGGCTGAGGAACTATGGGAGTTGAAGTCCACAAATCTTAAAGTTGCCAAGGTTGGAGACCCCTGCTTTAGACAAGCCAAGTCAACAGGGAAGCCAATGTTCACTTAGCAGTTGTGTTACGGACCTAAGAACTGTGGTGATTCCCCCGACAAACTGTGGCAAGATTTTGCAAAATGGGACAAAAGTCATGGAACCTCTGTCTCACTGAGTGACAGAAATGTTGGGCTCAGTTGTGATTAGCTGTATTTTTAAGCAGTTACAAGCAAATGGGATTTGATTTGCAGGTCCTGCTTTTCCTTAAGTGAAGAGCCAGGAAAAAAGGAAAAGTTTGACTTTTTCAGACATGTTGATATGACACCTGGAAAAACAAGGCCTCCTTCACTTAATCCTCCAGGAAAAGATTGAAGGCAAATGAGATCTAGGCAGAAGAAGAACATTGTGACCAGTTTGGACAAAACTCAACAGCCCTTTTTCATGCGGCTGTTGATAAAAAACATGATCGCCAACGTCCGATGACGGACATGAAACAAGAAGATCTGCAAATATAACAAAGACTTGATCTCACAACAGAGCCAAAAAGTCACTGGCACAGTTGGATGAGAAAAGGATCATGCAGAACAAAGCTGTCTGTCAACACCATAGACTTCACTCTACCTTAGATCCTAGTGAAGTCTATGGTGTTGACAGACAGTTCACAAGAGTGACACCTTGTCAATTCTCTCTAAACTTTTCCCATGAAGGGCAGCTTCTAAATTGGATTTGATGCCCCTGATTAAAAGCCCTCCACTTCAAACCAGGTTTCCCTGGCTTAACATGCTAAAACGCTGCTTGTGACGAATATTTGAATATTATGTTTTTGGCTATCAGCTAAAAGACACAGGGGTATCCTTGTCTAATGAAATTGGGAGCATTTAATCCTTCTGCAACAATCGAAAGTCAGAAACTACCTGTATCCTCAAGCCTTTTCAAGGGTCCGGTTTATTTTTCCAGTGCTCGCTTAAATTCAGGCAACCTTCTTTGACCTTGAAGCTTCCCTTAAAAATAAATATCTGAACAGTTTTCAACAAATATCACCCCTTTTCCCTTCCCTTCCCCAGTTCCAATGACATCTAAATATCTCTCCATGTTTTGGGGAATTGTTTACCTTTGATAGTGAAGTTTTAAATGAAATGTGTAATCACACGAAAGAGCTGCTCCTTCAGACAAATTAAATATTTACATACAATTTCCTAATTGCTTATAGCCCGTTGCTTTCCAATCACCGCACCTACTTTTAGGGAAAAGGTGCTGTTAATTAAGATACAACAAGACAAAACAACGGATTTGTACATGAAGAAAACAACAGGAACAATGGAAGGATGTTAGCAGGAACATTCATTAACTTTGTGAGGACTGAAAGGATTAAAAGTAATAAGTCATTGGTTTGACAGCAAGCCTTCAATTATTTTGGTACAGGTAGCGCCAAGCTGAAAGTTGGAAACAAAATGAGAAATTAAGCAAGGTGAAGCCTGACAATCATTCATTCCTATAAGACAGGTTTACAGCCATGAAATAATGATAATATCAGTTCAGCTATTAAATTCTAACTGGAAACCAGCAGATAAATATATGGCATATATAACACCAAATAAAGATTATTGAAGCTCTTAGATGTCACTCTCAAATATTGCCTAATGAGACTGGCACCAATTAAAAAACATGTCTTGAGAAATTAGGGACCATGAATAGGAGAATAACTAGTAGATGATCCCATCTAACCACAGATCTGAATCAAGTCCCTTAATTCCTTGCCAAATTCTTTAAAAATCCCACTACTTCCTTTTACATTCACAGCTGCAAAAAAGGCTTTTTTTTTGGGGGGGGGGGGGGGG
>BHFT01067301.1:0-13673 GCA_004320025.1 Laticauda laticaudata | reverse complement strand
TCCCCTTCTATTCCCTCTTCTAAGTTGTTAATAAAGATATTAAAGAGTACTGGGACTAAGACGGAACCTTGTGGCATCCCACTGCTTCCCTCCATGTAGACTTAGACCCATTAAGGACTACTCATTGAGTACAGTTTGCCTCAACTCTTTTAAAGTCTAGGACACTGATTTGGTTATGTTCTGTTGTTTGTGTTTGTTTTATATTGAATTCTAATATGACATGGTCATATTTTGAATAGTTTGCATCCTTCTATCCAAGTTTCCATAATGACAACTATATTATACTTGCCCTCTTATAATAGTATTTCAAGTTCATCCTGTTTGTTCCCTAAACTTTGAGCATTTAGAGAAATTTACTCTTCTATTCTTTGCTTTTTTCCTTTTTGTTTTTTTTCTTCTGTCGTTTTTTCTTTTAATTTCCCTCCAAAAAATAATAAACATATTTTTATATTTTTGTACTATGTTGTATTAATTTTACTTGTTAATGTACTCCTTAATAAAATTATATTTAAAAAAAGAAACAGATGTACTCAATGGCCAAAGTGTCCTGTTCGTATTTGCAATTCTATGAAAACAGACTCATTCAAATCTGGTCATATTGTTTTAGCTAGTTAAGTTTAAAAAGTCAATAACATAGATTGCCTTTCTTATTCTGAGCAGAGATAGTGTAGAAATATTTAATGTACTTCTGTATTTCCCCAAGATTGATAGAAAGTTAGAAAGCTAGAGGAACCTGCATAGATACATAAATTTACTGTAAATTAGTATTCTTAAATATTACACTTGTTTTCTGTTGCTTTTCGTTTTAACTTTGTGTTGTTACGAGTTTGGGGTGATCTATTTTTTGTTTTGTCTGTCAAAAAAGACAAAAATACTTTCATATGTGAAGTATAAATTAAACAAATATTCTATCATTCTTTAGTTAGCATGGACTATGACTTTTGCATTAGAAGTTATTAAGGTGTTTCCAATGTTGGCATTTGATTTCACTGCAATTTTCTAATAAAATTTCATATTTTGTGCATGTTTTTAACCTTCTTATTTTCAGATGGAATGAAAATGGTGACACCTCCTGTTTAAGAAAGGAAACTATTCTGAGAGGTAAATGTATTTCACAGATTTGATAATATTTTCCTGTGGTTTTAGTACGGTATGTCATATATTAATCCATTGCAGTTAATTAATTTTACATCTGTCTTTTGATTACAAAACACACACACACACACACACACACACATGTAAATAAACATAAAATATTTAAAAGACAACATTACTTACAGTAACAATTGACTTGAATTGTGAAAAAAGTCAATTTTTGTAAAAGGCTTTATGCACTATGAAAAGAATCATGCTCAGTACCTATTGATGTAACAAACAACAACTAAAAGAATAGGTCAGCTAACAACAATTTATTTACACTTAACAAAGACATAAATCTATCAAGTTTAAAATAGGAACTTGCCCTCAAGTGGCATATTTAACAGTACTGTATTCCTGTTATTCAAAATGTTAAAGCCTTTGGCCACTAGGTGGCAACAGACATAAATTGATTCAAAATAATTGCACTAGTTCAACTTCAGTCCCTTATTTTCCTTCTAAAATCTCAAAAAGCTGCTCTGTCCCTTTTTATTTTGCTTGTGAAACATTACCAAATTAGTATTTTGAAAAGAATCTGCAAAATTAATGAATACATTCAAGGGGAAAAATCAGGAAAAAATATTTTCCTGTAGTTTCCTCATTGGCCTCATTCTCACCCTCATAAAATGCAAAAACAGGTGAATTTAAATAAAACACCAGTACAGTGAAGACATGCATGTATGAAGAACATATAAAATTAAAATCAAGCTTGCATATTTGAGACAGCATCTTCATAAAAGGAAAGAGAAGAAGCAATCAACAAATGTGAATGGACTCAATTACAGCAGCCATTGGTTGCCTTCTTGGAAGGTTTGTAGAGCCAGGCTGGGACAGAGATTGGGAAAAAATCTATCTGTATGCTTGCTAAGAAGCAGTTCCAACTTACAGAATAACAGAATAGGAGAGTGGGAAGGAATCTTGGAGGTCTTCTAGTCTAACCCCTTGATCAAGCAGGAGACCCTATACCATCTCAGACAAATAGCTGTCCAATCTCCAATGATGGAGCACCCACAACTTCTGAAGGCAAGCCTTCCACTGGTTTATTGTCCTCACTGTCAGGAAATTTCTCCTTAGTTCTAGATTGCTTCTCTCCTTGATTAATTTCCATCCATTGTTTCTTGTCCTCCCTTCTGGAGCTTTGAAGAAAAGATTTACCCCCTCTTTGCGGAAGCACCTCAGATATTGGAACACTGCTGCCATGTCACCCATAAACCTTTTTTTCATTAAACTAGACATATCCAATTCTTGCAACCGTTCTTTATATGCTTCAGCCTCCAGTCCCCTAATCTTTGTTGCTCTTCTTTGTACTCTTTCTAGAGTCTCAGTATCTTTTTTATGTTGTGGCAACCAAAACTGAATGCAATATTGCAAATGAGAGCTTACCACAGCATTGTAAGTGATACTAACACTTCAAGGGATCTTGATACTATCCCTCTGTTAATGCAGCCTAGCTTTTTGGCAGCCGCAGCACACTGCTATATTTAAGTGATTGTCTACTAGGACTCTAAGATCCCTCTCAACTTGATAGCACTTCATAAATTGTTATGAGAAGTTGCACATTTTAAAAATATTCTTACTTCAAATGCAGTTTGCTGATCACTCAGTTTTTTCAATTAGCATTTCAATAGGCCACATTTTTAGTGTGGACAAAATAGCTGAAATATCTAAGGATCATAAGCACATAAAAATTCTAAAGTGTTTTTGAATCAGATACATTTTACAGTTATTAACCAGTTGCTGATATCTTCTTTATGCAATACTTCATTATGCTGTTTAACTGTAATTGGATGTAAACTAGTCATATATTTGAGCTGAAAGCCATGCAATTGCACATTTCTATATGTCCCATTTTTAACCTTTTACTAAATTCATCTCCAAATTCTTTTACATCCAGCATTTTTATTACACTTTTTGAGTTTCCCATAGATTTTTCCAAAACTGAATTGTTGCCTTTTTTGTTTGGTTTTCCATTTTCACAATTTCTATTACCATATATACTTTGGTAGAATTGCCTCTAGTCTGATTGAAACAGCTGATTTTGCTTAAATTGGATGATTTCTACCTCATAGCATTCAATTTTCCCTGGTATTGCTGTTATTTGTTGCTTTATGATTTCCAAAGCTGCTTCAATTTTTCTAGTACTAAGCCAATATTCTTTCTTTCACCTTGTCTTGATCCTTACTTTCTTCCATTTTTGCTCTTTCATGTTCTTTAAATTACTTGCATCTGATCTTGATTTATTTATTTTGGTCTCCAGTCTGATCTTCCATGTTGGGAACTGAATATGATTTTACTTTTGGTTTTCTAACTTTGATACCCAGTTTTTCTATAACCAACCTTGCTGTACCGTAAGCAGGCTGATTGGTCTGTTTGATAAATGTTACTTTCATCCTTCCAAGTACCTTATTCACATCCTTCATTCTAGGTACCAGGTCTTGAGGACAGTACTTTCAATGCTGTCAGTTTTTATCTTTCTACTAGTATGTGCCATAATTTTCTGTACAATTCAAATATTTGCTTAAAGTATCTTCGCTTTGTTAATCTTCATATATAGTAGCAGTCCATAATGGCATGATTTTCAAATGCAGTATATTTTTCTTTTGTCTGTAGTTTTCCCCTGATCTTAGAAGGATAAGCACTGGTTGCCCAGTCATAGCTCCCAAGTCCTATTGCCTATTTGTTGACAGATGCCCAGAAACTCTAACATCTGACGCGTTCCTTGTTGACCTTGGTGACAGCCAATCCAGTGTAGGATTCTTTTTCTGTTTTCTTGCCACTTTAAATGGCTTGAAGGATACACTTCCATTTATTTAGCTCTTTTACTAAACGTGTGTTAACATGGGTGACCCTTCTGTCAACATAAATCTCAACCTCATCAGAGCATCATAAGCCCCTCACCCATAATCCACAGAGGAGATTACTATCATTGATTGCATAGTCAGTCAGATGCTTTGACTGGGTTTGGCATTTTATTTACTGCCTATAATTATTGGCACTATCTTTGCTTGTATTTTGTGATTTTCTCCAGTTCTTTCTTTTCCATTCTGCTGTATCCAGGAAAAGACATAATATAATTGCCATTGACTAATAATTATTATTGCCATTTACTTTTCAACAAAGATTTTCAAAGCAATTGATATAGAACAGAATAGATATGTTTGAAGAATCATAAAATTGGGCAAGAAGTGACATTGGAGATGTTGCTGAACTCTGGAGATCTTATAGCATCCTGGACAAATGTCTCTCCAAGATTTTCTTGAAAACTTCCAGTAATTCTGTATCCAAAACTCAGGCGGCAAGCTGTTCCACTGATTAATTCTTTTCAGGAAGTTTCTCCTTAGTTCCAGGTTAGATCTCTCTTTAACAAACTTCTATCCATTGCTTCTTGTCCTGCCCTCTGGTGCTTTGGAAAATAAATCCCCTCTTCTCTGTGACAGTCTCCTGAAGTACTAGAAAACAGCTATCATGTCACCCCAATCCTTTTTTTTGTTGTTAGGCTAGACATATTTATTTCCCTTAAATGTTCCTCATATGATTTATCTGCAGATCTCTTATCTTCTTAGTTGCTCTCCTCTGAACTTTTTCTAGGATCTCAGCACCTCATGGTCACCATAACTGGATGTAGTATTCCGAGTGTGGCCTCATTGTTCAATATTAAGTGGTATTAGCACTTCTCATGTTCTTGATGCTATCTGTCTGTTGATGTGGTCCATAATAGATTTTTGGCAGGCTTCCATAGGTATTATCTCAGCTTCAGCAAGGCTAACAATCCTATGTGGGTTAATTATCTTTTAATATTCATTTGAAATTGCTGTGGACCTACTAATCTCAATTAGAAAAAATAAGAAGAAGTTCCATTGCATTTTTTCCACTGTAAGAGCATTTTTAAAGCATTGAAAAAAGGAAAGGAATGATAAAATGCCTGGACACTTATATTAATATGACTGGAGGTTACCGCATTCAGGAGTTACAATATACAAAACACTCTTCATATAGTACTTAATAAAAATAATATTTGATTCTCAATCCAATAATGAATAGGTTTCAGTAGCTTTATCTTCAAAATTTAGTATTATCTGCAATTGTGCATATTTTGATGATATTTTCTGAAGTATTTTCTTTTCTTTTGTTGTTTTATTAAGATGCTTGAATTATATCACCACTTAAAAATAAAAAACATGAGAGTAAGCATCCAAAATAAAAACAGACTCTAGATTCTGTATTGCACAATTTTAGTTCTATCCTCAAATCTATTAAGAGCTGTCAAAATGTTGATGATGAATTGTAGAAATATATCAGGAGGCAAATATTGGAAAACATTGTAATTACATTTAACAAAACCTAGTATTTAACAACATTTTTAGCAGGGAAGCAAAATAAATACATTGGTATAAGTTTTTTTTTAATTGGTCTGTGATTCTTAAATTGGTTTATAAAACACATGTTCAAAGGATTTGGATAATATCAAATGATTCCTGAGACCCTCAATTTGATAACAGACAAAACTGAAGAAATGTAGCTATTATTCCCGATAGAAAAGGGAATAGTAACCCAACTATTTATTTGTCCTGAAATGAAACATCTCCACCTGATGGTTTGTCTGACCACCACAAGTTTGCCAGGGGACAAAAAGATAATATAACCATCAGCAATTGCAAAGTCTATGAAACTACTAGTTGCTTCAGAATCTACCATAGGCATCACCTACAAATCCAGGTGACAACTTCAGGTAGGACTAATAAGGGCACTTTCTCTGTACAAGGAAGAAAACAAGTTCATGATGTTTCTCCACCTTCCTTCCAAATTCCAGATGGTTCCACTATGCTGGACTGTTAGGGGAAAAAATGAAAATACAGCTACTCATAAGGAAATTTAGTTAAGATCTATTATCTTAGAGCTGTTATTATTGTTGTTGATTTTAGAATTTTAATGGAAGGTTTATTCATTTCTAGGTGCTCAGAAATCTGCTGCTTGATTCTTTTCTAGAATTTTCCCAGATATTGATGTCAGATTGCTGGTCCACAATGTCATGGATCCACTTTTTCTCCCTTCTAGAAGATTGGTATTATATCTTCTTTTTTCGATCCTCTGGTAATCCAGGAGCTCTGAAATATTTTGTTCAGAACCTTGGGATATAAACCACCTGGTCTTGATGATTTGAACTTACCTAGAATGGCTAGTGTTTTAAACAATTTCTTACCTATTTTGATCTGTATTCCTGTTCTGTCACCCACTGTGCTACTTGTGGTGAATTGGGCTATTTTTTCCTTTTGCGTGAAAACCGATGCAAATAAGAAATTAGTCAGCTCCACTTTCTCCTTGCTGCCTGTCACCATCTTGTCATATTTTCCCATTACTTCTATTTTTTTTTACTTGTCCTTCTTGTCCCTCAGTTTGTCAGGGAATTCTTTATGCAACCATGTTGGTCTTGTCTAGTGTCTTTTGTTTTTCTTGCTTGGGCTTTTAGTAATTCATTTTTCAGAGCTTCCCATGTAATCTGAGCTGTTTTTCCTTTAGGAATTCCATCCACAGAATCCTTCCTAGTCTCTCTAATAGTTTGTTGAACTCATCTCTCTTAAAGTCTAAAATAATGGTCTCACTTTACTCAGTTATTCATTTGCTTAATTATGGCAAATTCTAACATGACATGGTCACTCTTCCCCAAAGTTCCTCCAAATTCCATTCCCTCAAACATTTCATCCTTTTACTTAGGATTAAGTCTTGGTCATTGAATTCATGAAACAGATTTTACCATAATGGTTGATTGCACATGAAGGATTAAAATATTAAATAGCAAAAGCTACAAATATGCAAATGTATCTTTAAGTTGTACAATAGAAGTGTGATTTTCAAAGCATGGAAAGAAAATATTCTACTTTATTAATTAATCAGACCACTTCTCAAATACTGGGTCTAATCTTTGGTCTGTCCATTTCTTTAACATTTTTTCCCATATTTTTTTCTAATATTTTTCAAATATTTTACTTAATGTTTAATAATAATTTCTATTTATTCTTTAACTTTTTAAAGATTGTAAAACATTCTTTATTTCTTTTGTCACCTCATGAAATCTGTTTTCCTCTCCTTACAAACCCAAGAACTTCTACCTCTTTTCTCCCAACTCGCCACAGCCAACCTACCTGTTCTGATCTAATCCTGTTACCAGCAAGAAAATCTCAAACAAACGCAGCAACTCAAACCTTCACAGCTTTAATCTACAAATAAACTTCTTTGTAGATAAAAGATGGCTTGCAGCCAATTAGTCCAACCAGAAAAGCCTTGACAGAATTCTTCAGATAAGCTGGAGTCTCTTCACACAATGCTGGATCCTTAGAGCATTTTTTGCCTTCTGCAGAGGCAAAAACCTTTTGAAACCAGGCTTNTCACTGCTGCCAGCCCCCACAATCCCTGAAGGCAGCAGTCCACTCCCTGATGGTCCTGGCCCCTCATCCAAGTCCTTGCTCTCCTCCACCATCCGCACCTGCTGCCAGCTAACCACAACACTACCATGGCCAACTTACCACGGTCAACTTGCCCTGTCCAATTGGCCACGGAACAACTCACTGCAGGACAGTTCAACAATTCAATTTAACTATTTAAAAATATTTTAAAAATATTTTAATTTTTGTCATTCACATTTCATTTTTTAAAAAGTTTTTTTATTTTAACAACAAAGACAACAAATAAAACCATCTTTCAATTTTACAGTGTGTTGGTTGGATGCAAATATCTTGTGCGCATAATAATGTTATACATTTCTTGTTATACTTTATAAACCATTCTAATCAGCAATCATATTGTAGAAATTTATATTGTTATTGACATTATAATTGTTATCTCTTTTAAAAAACATATCTCATTCTTATTAAGTTATATTCATTCACTACCTCGTTCAAGGTTAGTCAATTATAATACATTATAACCATTACCACATATTTCACTTTCTTATTTTTCTATCTAACCATTCATGAAATAAATCCCAAATTTTATAGTACTCTTTCCTCCCGTTCTTAATCTACTCATTTCTGCACATTCTATTATTTTCTTAATTATTTCCTCCTCCATCAGAATTTTCTCAGTTTTCCAATTTTGTGCAAATACAATTCTAGCTGCTATTAATACATTAATAATTAAATATGTTATCTCTCTATTAGAACCTTCAGGCATAATTCCCAATAAAATATATATCTGGTTTTAAATCTATGTGTTGTTTTATCATTTTTTCTAACCATGTGTATATTCTAGTCCAGTATCTTTTAGCTTCAATGCATGTCCACCACATATGATAATATGGTCCAGGTATCTGATGACATTTCCAACATATTGCCGATTTATCCATGATCATCTTTGCTAGTCTTGCTGGGGGTAGTTGCCACCTGTAAAAACCTCTTATACAAATTCTCTTTATAAGCCGCTGACATTGTTAATTTATAATTTCTTGTCCACAGTTTCTGCCATTTATCCATATCTATCCCATATCCAAAAAATTTCCCCCATGCAATCATTGTTTCTTTAACTTGCTCTTCTTGTAATTTCACTCCCAGTAAATAACCATATATTTTTTTAATCATCTTCTCTTCAGTGCCTGTTAAGATTTTATCAAATTCAGTCAATTCTTCATAAAACCCTTCCATCTAACTATCTTTTTCATATCTTGAATGTATTTGCAAATATGAATACCAATCTATATTTATTCCTTGTTCATCTAATTCTTGCTTTGTTTTGATTCACCCTTTTCATTTAAAATTTCCTCATATCTAATAATATGTTCCATTTTAAAAACATTTTGATATGCAAATGCCTCTATTGTTGATAACAATAGAGGCATTTGCATTATGGTATTTTCATATGATACTCCCTCATTTTCTCCCATACGTTAATAAAGCGTCCCAGTTATAATGTCTCAGAAAATATCCATGTGCCTTACTTTTATTATACCATAAAAATGCCTGCCACCCCAATTGCAAATCATGACTGTCCAATGTTAACAGTCCAACATTTTTCAATACAATCCATTCTTTTATCCACATCAATATAATAATATTGATAATATAATGTTAATATAATTCCCAATTGGGTAATCCAAAGCCTCGTCTTGTTCTTGTATCCTGCAACCATTTTATCTTAATTCTTGTCTTCTTTCCTTGCAAATAAATTTCAATCATTCACATTTCATTTTGTTCCCTCCCTTAGCATAGTTTCTTTAATGTTTCTATTCCACTATTTCTTTGATATTACTGTAACTCTTGTCCCACAGTGAGTTGGCTGTGGCAAGTTGGCAAGTTGGCTGCAGCAACTTGACTGAAGTGAATTGGCCATGGTGAATTGTTGTAGACCCCTTTCCTATTCCTGTTCCTCCTCTTCTTCCTCCTCCTCCTCTTCTGTGTTAAAAACTACTTCTGCATTTCTATAAGTGTAATTATTGTTTTCTGAACAAAAAGATTTTATGAATTCTTGTAAGAAGAATTCAGAATATAAAAAAGCAAAAGTTTATTTCACATGAAAATGCACATAAAGAAACCAAACCAAAAACTGGATATTGTTTTGAACAAAATTTAAAGACAACCAAAAAAAAGTTTCTTTCAACATAACAAGAAAACAGTCAAGGAAATAGTAGATCCACTTAAGAGAGAAGATGGCAAGGAAATAACAGGCAGCAAAGAGAAAGCAGAACTGCTTAATTCATTCTTTACATCAGTCTTCATGCAAAAAGAAACTATAGTCCAGCCTACCAAAATGTGGGATAGACCGCATTTATATCTGACTGACAAACCACACTCAATGAGTCATCACATCTACATGGGGGGAAGTAAGCAGTGGGGAGCTACAAGGTTCTAAGGCTCAGTACTCTTCAATATCTTTATAAATGACTTAGATGAGGAATAGAAGGGGAACTCATCAAATTTTCAGATGACATTAAGCTGGCAGGAATAGCCAACACCCCAGAGGACAAGCTCGGGATCCAAAAAGATCTTGAGAGACTTGAACAATGGGCCCTTTCCAACAAAATGAAATTTAATGTGGAGAAAAGCAAAGTTTTACACCTGGGCAGGAAAAACCAAAGGTAGAAGTACAGATTAGGCAAAACCTGCCTCAAAAACAGTAACTGTGAGAGGGACCTTGGAGTCCTAGTGGATGATCACTTAAACATGAGTCAGCAGTGTGCAGCAGCAGACAAAAAGTCTAACACAACCCTTGGTTGTACAAACAGAGGCATAGAATCAATATCATGTGAAGTATTAGTACCTCTTTATAAAGCTTTAGTAAGGCCACGCCTGGAATACTGCATCCAGTTTTGTGGTACCACATTACCACAAAGATGTTGAGACTTTGGAAAAAGTACAAAGAAAAACAACTAAGAGGATTTAAGGCCTGAAGGCAAAAGCATGTGAAAAACGGTTTCAGAATTTGGGTTTGGCTAATCTGGAGAAAAGAAGGACTGGATTCCAGTATTTGCTACAAAGAGGAAGGGGTCAACTTAATTTTCAAAACACTAGAGAGCAGGCAATGGAAATTAAGAAGAGAAACAACCTGGAATCAAAGAGAAACTTCCTAATAGTGGGAAACAATTAACCAGTGGAACAGCTTGCCAAAATGAAGTTGCAGGGGCTTCATCATTGGAGGTTTTTAAGAAGAGACTGGACAGTCATTTGTCTGAAATGGTATAAAATCTCCTGCTTAACGTCCTCCAACTGATCTTCTGGAGTTTCAGTGAGGGTCTAGATTAACATCTAACATATATTGAATGTTTAGAAGGATGGCTCAACAAGTAGTATCTAAGAAGATTTCAGACATAATAAGATATCAAATATCAAATAAGCTCATATCCCTTTACACAATTGCCCATGATATGACCATGATGGAGACAGCCTGGAGACAGGCCACCCTGGAGACAGCGAGAAGTCGGCCCCTACTGCCTCCGCCCTAGCTCACCTCAGCCTGGCTGGGCACTTCTCCTGGACATGCATGCATGTGGCGAACGTGCAGGGGCTGGCATCCCCAGTAAAAGGGAAGTGCTTGCAGCCTGCTGGGCCAATGGGTGAAGCCGGGCCAACAAGTGGGCCATGGAGATGGCATAGTGGTGGCCGTGACACAACTGCTGGAGATGTACTACATGCTGATCTACAACTTTTTGGCAGTCACACAGGTCAGAATGCAGTCTGTGGAGGGAGGAGGGAGTGAGGGAGTAAGGTCATGGGAAGGAGAAGGTGGGAGGTAGGAAAAGAAGGAGGCAGGGAAGGGAGGGGGGAGGGAGGGAGGAAGGAGGGAGGTTGAAATGAGACAGAGAAAGGGTCTGAGGGAAGTCCAGTCTTAGCAGTTGGTCATCATCAGCTCTGCTGCCCATTCGCCATCCTGCTACCCTGCTGCCTCCTCTTGCTCTCCAGAGAACAGTCAAGGCAGAAGTTGGACTCAGGAGGAAACTGCTTCCTGCAAACTTTCTTCTCTGCTCTGCCACACTCAGCATCTTCCTCTGCCTCCTGCTTTGCTTGGAGAGGGCACTGGACAAGGAAATGCCAGGGACTTCTTGGATTGGGAGAAGAGAAACTCATGCACACACAAGCACACCATTCTAAGCTTGCAAACTGTCAATCATGTCTGGGCTTGGGGAAAAGGCTCTCTCTTTCCTCTATGGATAAAAGTCCTCAAACTTAGAATGTGCATGCACGCACTTGGCTGCCAGAAATTTGGAGAGGCGAGGTGCTTGTGGGGCTCTAAATTGTCCCCATGTTGAGTTAGCTGGTGCAACTTGTTCCATCCTGACCCAGCTGTTCCAAGTCAGCCGGGTGAACCGTGTTGAGATGACCACGCCCACCCAGCCACACCCAACTAGTCACGGTAACTGGGTAGTAACCATTCAACCAAACTTACCCAGCCAAGCCCACGTGGTTGCTATGAGTCATCATAATCTTACATGCAACTGGCCCTTTGAAGGCAACCATAATGAGGATGAAGCCCTCAATGAAATTGAATTTGACACCTCTGGTCTAGAAAGATAGCAAAGAAATCAAACTTCATGCAATGAGGAGAGGTCCTCCTTCTGTTCACTTCCTAGAACAAATTTTAAGGCTTGTGAGATGAACAAGGAATTACCTGTTTCAGGGAACAGGGCAATGGTTTTCACCAACATGAAAGAAGTCAATTGTGGTTCATTCCCAATTCCTAAAAGGACTAAAAATCACTATGTATCTAAAAACTATCCCCAAATTAATATATGGATAGTGGTTTCCATAATAACATGGTTTCATTTGTGAATTAGTTTTGTATATAACATTGTGAATCTAATATGGACTTCATATCCAAACAATGTCCATGAATTAAAGACACTTAGGAGGGGGGAGTGCGCGTAAAATGTTTGAAGTTAGCAAGTGAGAAAGAGAGAGGGATGGGTTGGGTATAGAATGGAATGCATGTGAGTAAAAATATGCTGACAAGAGGAACAGGTTGGGTGAAACAAAAGGCAGCATTTTTTTGGGGGGGGGGTATAGTATCAGTTTTGATCAATTGCAGAAAGTTGAAACAGGTAAGAATTTTCATGAGACAGAAGAATATATCTACTAGCCATAAATTTAATGTGTATAATCAAAACAACTATTTGACCTAGTCATTCAATAGTTCCATTAGAATGCTATTTAGAACTCATTTTTCAAAAAAAAAAGTCAACTCAGTTTTAATTTCAAGTATATTCAAACTGCTCATAGACGTCTGGATAGGAATGGAAACAATATCATTTTCTGCATGAATAGATCAGTCAAAATGTTTCAGAAGGTTGCATGAAAGCTGAGGCAGAATCCTTCTGAATCTTGAGCTTATCTTCCAAAGTGTTAGTAATTCCCACCCAGTTTGGTGTCATCTGGAAATTTCATGAGTTTCTCTCATCTAAACCATTTATGAAAATGTTGAAGAATACTGGCCCCAAGGCAGAACCCTAAGGTACTCCACTGCATGTTTCCCTCTGTGTAGATATAGTTCCATTGAGGACTTGGAAGAGCATATCAGCTTCTGATAAATAAAAGGATGGTAGGAAGGAATAGGAATTGATTCAATTTCTCATTTAATTTTCTTTTCAATGAAAAGCCCTAGCTCATATATTTTTCCATCTGCCCTTTTCTTAATGAATGGTAGACCATTAAGTCTCTTTATGCTTGCATGTTGGAGTAAATTACCATAAAGACTGCAATTTTAAATTTTCTTGAATAGGAGCAATTACATAGGAAATTCAGAATTATAAAATTTGGTTCTAGTCTTTTCTGTGTAAGCTGTAACCAAACAAAAACTAAATAAACAAACTTTTCTAAAGCAAAATAACTTTAATATTTTGTTTCCTGGTATGAGTGATGATGTGATGCATGACTCAGAGCAAGGAAGGCAAAAATACAGTCCATCCATACATAGGTGAATGAGCCAAAAATATACAAGGATATCTCTAGTTACAAGGATCCAAATAGATGTTAGTCATAAGAAACTAAAGCCCCTGTCACACTGCACCAACGGATGCAAAGAGGATGTAAAACGGACAAAAAAGCTTGCCATCCGTT
>BHFT01067299.1:0-11221 GCA_004320025.1 Laticauda laticaudata | reverse complement strand
GATGAATCACATTAACCAATGGATGGCAAGTGTTTCTCTCCATTTTACATCCTCTTTCCATCCGTTGGTGCATTGTGACATGGGCTTTAGAAAGGAGTCTCCTTTAAAAAAGGAAACAAAACTGTAACTCTCAATAATTACATGGACTTACCCTGAAAAAAAAAGTGATGTGCTTATTCAGTAGGAAGCAAGGATTGGTTGATTCGGTCATGAGCATAATATGAATCATTATGGGTTCCTGTTATATTATTCATGGTTTATTTGCAATGGGGAATCAACTTTAGCATTTTGGGTGGGAGTTGTTATAGTTACACTGTTGTTAAAAAAAATCGATGACTTACTTAACTTACCAGTTAAGGTCTTTTTTCTATTGTCTATATATCTAGAGATGTCTATCAAAGAATAATGGAATGACCATCATCTAAAGCAGGGGTCCCCAACCACTGGGCCCCGGACCAGTACCGGGCCACAAAGAATGAATAATCGTGATTAAAATATATATAAAAATATGTTTTTAGTGAAGAAATAGTAAAGAAGCCCTTTACTATNTTTTGCTGGTCCTTGAAAAAGTGTTTCTGTGTGAAACTGGTCCCTGGTACAAAAAAGGTTGGGGACCACTGATCTAAAGAACCAAAGCAGCATGGCAAGTTGCATGTTTCTTTTTGGCAAAGAACAACTGTTAGTTTGGAATTTTCTGGATTCTGTTAGACCAAGGGGGTCCAATTTTGGCTGGGGAATTTAGGAAGTTGAAGTCCAAAGTTGAGGTCTTAAAGTTGACAAGGTTGGACGATTATTTTATTTAGCGCTATGTTGTTTTTATTGTTCTGTATCATGTGTTATGGTTTTCTAGCTAAAGTGTTCCCCCCATTTTCAATAATTTTCTGAGTTGTCATTCAGCCTAGGATCCATTTACTGTAGGCAGTATTTAACTTGACAAAAAGAGAGGCAGCATACTCTTCTGCCAGCCTAGCTAACAACATGCAGTTGTTCTGCCAGTCAATGACAGAAGCCTAATTGCTTCCAAGCACAAGACTGTATTGCTAGAGAGAGGTTTTAAGACATGAAGGTCATCTAATAATTGGATCTCATTGTCCTCTGTTAATTGTTTTTCAGTTTTATCTTAAATTATTTATTCACAGTCTCCCATGTTTTATCAACCCTGGTTCTTTCCTTCTTCTTTTATTCTCAATTAACTGCTCACTAGTTTTTCTTCAACTTCTCTTTCAGACAGCAGGAGTTTTAATGATTTGAAGGCCCCGAGCATTATTCTGGCTGGGGCATATCTTTCCATGTCGCTAGTGTGAAAAACCAGCTTCTCACTACCACAAACAGTTGCTGATAGGAAATGAGGCTACCCTTGCTTAACCTGAGTTGCATAATGTAGGATTTTATAGATAGATAATTGTTCCCAGCCATTACAAGTTTTAAATTCTAATTTGCCTTTCATTATTCCACTGTGAAAATGTTCTACTTGAAATCCCACAGTTACTGATATTTGCCAAGGATAATTTCAGTTTTGTAATTGTAAACTGAAAACTGTAAACTGAAAAATGCATATTTTTCCCAATTAATACTGCATCAATAAAAATAGCTGAATTGCAATTATTTAAAGATATCCTTATAACAGCAAAATATATAATAACATTGTGAATACAATTAAATAAAATCATAAAAATGTGTTGGCATATGAATACACACACTTGCACATAAATATCCATGCATTTGCCTCCTTCAATTAATTCCTTTTTTAAATGAAAAAAAAACATACTGTCCTAAGGTGAGTACAATATTCTAAGACTGCCATGCTTATTTCAATTAAGTAATATTTTGTGCAAAAAGGAAAACCAAAGATATAGGGTGATTACTAATACTATACCATTCTTGAGTGCCTCTACCAGTACTTTTCATCTGATTAAAGTTACTGCTTGATATTCATTGTGCTAGCCTGCTCTGTGCATCTCACAGTGTGCAATCTCTACCTTTAAAACAGGAGTACATCTGGCAATAAAAAAAATCAATTGAATAGATCTTAGAATTAAATTGGCTCTAGCTTATAGCTTGAAGATCTGCTATAGCCCATGCCTCCCCCCAAGAGGGTATCAAAGAGGAGAAAGTGAAAAGTGAAAAGAAAGAAAAAAGAGGAACAGGATGGGTTGAGATACAAATATATAATAAGATACTGCATGTATTCCATAGCAAATGCTGCTTTATTGCTGTATGATATATGAATTGAATATTGAGAGCTTCTCCAAGTTTGTTTCAATTTATACTAAACAAAATCAAGGTTTGCCTATTTTGAATTTTTTTCTGTCTCTGGATTGTCTAATCTCTTCTCCAAGTCCCTCCTCAACAGCTTGCTCTTTATTTCCCCAAGGTCAGCTCAATTTATTTTTTACATTGTCAGTTAAGTCAAGCAGGAACATTTATCATAATGGCAGCAATGTTACAGGAAGATGCTGAAGTTGAATCAGTGGCAAAGGGAGCATTTCATACTGCATGGAAGAAGGCAACAGTAAATTATTTGTATATTTTACTAAGAGAGCTACACTAATAGACAATATAAAGTTACTGGCCCTTCAGGTTTGATGCTACTCAATATGTTAATAAAGAAGAGTTAAGGATATTTCAGAGTACCGTTTATTATGTGGCTAAATTAAAGCCTTTAGGAGATCAAATTGCTGATGTTTCAGGAAAATTAAATGTGAAACTGCAAATCTGTAATTGCAGTAACAACCTGGAATATAAGAAGCATGAACATGAAGAAACTCAGCACAGTGGAAGATAAATGGAACCTTCTATACATTGACATCTTAGAGTCAGACATCAACAATGAATTAGAATTGGACACTTTTAATCAGGGGGTTATACAATACATGATTCATGTTCATGACATGAAAGATGAAGGAATGAAACATTCAGAATGGATGCAGCAAAGACAATACTTAGGTACAGTGCAGTCAATGATTGAATAATATAAAATTGAATAATATGAATTCAGTTTTGTGAACAGGACTTTAATAGGATGGTTAAGAAGAGGAAGGTGATGAATTTCATGATCAAGTTCAATCTAAAACCAACAAAACATGAAAGCAAGATTTGCTGCTTGAGCTTGGAGATTAGAAAGGCAAATTTGGAAATAGTAAAAAGGAAAACATTACTGAACTGTTTGGTCTAGGAAAGAGAAGTGAAGCGAAAGAATTATTTATTAGTTGTTGCCAATATATTGGTTCCTTTATTATTGACACGTTCTTCAAACTACCAAGACAATGCCTATATAAGTGGATATGTCCAGATGAAGTTCATAGTTATAAAATTAATTATATTATCAAAACAAGGAGGTGGCAGAGCTCTGTTGTAACATTAAAGATGAGGCCAAGAACTGACAGTGAAACAGATCATGAACTGGTCATTTGCAAGTACCAGCTTAAATTAAGCGGGAAAATAGAACAGGCAGTTTCTACATTATAACCTTCAAAATAGGTTTATGAGAACATCAGGAATAGTTTTGAAATCTAGAACCATCTTGATAAGGAACTAGAGCTTTCTTTTCCTTTTCCTTTCTCTTTCTTGAAGAAAAATATTGGGATTAGCGTAAAAAGTGAGTTCATGCTGTTCACACAACTAATTTGGATCTTGGTAAGAAACCTGAAATATTTTTCAAATAATGTCCATATTATCTCAAAAGATGGAATAAAGATTATATTAGAACTATACAGAAGTGTAGTTTCCTCAAAGTTTGCATTGGAATATACCATCATTCTTCAAATAGCAAACTCAGTTAGGTGATGACTAGAAATGGAACCAAATGGAATTCCCAAGAAAGAAAATATTTTCATAAAATCATGAGCTGTGTTGTGTACATTAAAAAAAACTTCTTCATGAACCAATCCCCTTACCAATTGCAAAAAATAATAAAATAAAAAATAAATATAAAATATTGTAATTCTGGCAGTGAACAATAACATTACTAAAATAAAAGTTAAAAAAACCCCAAACATCCAGAAAAAGAAATAGCCATTCTAAACTGATACAATGCATTTAAGGCCTGGAGGAATACTCAAATTTTGAGAGTTTTGTAAGCATAGGAAGGGGCCAAACAACCTCAAGAGGAATGATATTCCAGAGGCCAAGTGCAACAAGACAGAAGCCATGTACCTTACATCTCATCAGATAACGCTCTTCAACGGAGGGTGAACTTGAGCCTGCAGATCTGCTTCATTATAAAACAGAACAGACTTGAAAAATCCTAGGGGAACTCAGCATGTTCAGTAATGTGATGACTCCCCTGGATGTTTTCCCAGATACCTCTCCAGATGTCAGCTTGGAAGAGAATGAACCAGTTCTGAGCACATCAGCAGGGGAGTTGGTCAAGGGTGCTTTAGCTCCTGCTGCAGTTGAACCAGAGTTGCAGCAGTAGATCCCTGAGGCTTCAGGTCGGGAAAACAAGCAGCTGCAGCCAGTCAGCAATGAGGAAGAGTAACTGCCTTCTGAGGCTGATCCAAGAACACGTAGGGCAGAGAAAAGGCAGGAGCAAAGGAGGTCAGCCAGATTGCTCATAGAGAGGCAGCTTCACCTTTCTTGATGGGCTGCACCAGAAGTTAGCTATTTAGCAGACAGATGGAGATGATGCTGGGAACAATATGTTTGTTTCTTTGCTGTGTGTTCTTGCCTTGAACTTTGGAACGTGTCTCTTCAACTGTTCCCTTCCCTTGCCTTTGCCTATGGATTTGCCTTTGTCTTGGAACTTGCCTATGCCTTGCTTTGGTCAAGTGCACTGGTTTGGTCGAGTGTACTAGATTCGCCTTTGCCTTGAAAACTAGTATTGGCTTCATTTGAGTAGTCTGTGAAACTCATTGGGGTTGACTGGCACCAGCACAGGAGATTGCTGGGGAATACCAATTCAGGCTAGGAAGCTTTAATAAAAACTCCTCACACACATATGGTGTGTGTGTGTGTGTGTGTGTGTTTGTGTGTGAGTGTGAGTGGGACAGTATAAGTAGCCTTAGAATGACCCTGGCAGTTGCGCAAGGAAAAAAATATCAGAAAACTGGGATGTGTATACTGAAGGGCAATAATGTAAAGGAAGGTGTGGCTGACTAGGAACCTGAATATGTTTGAGAGAGTGAGATAGATTACAACCCTTGCATTTGTTAACTCCAAATCAGCAAAGTTTTCAAAGTATTGGCTTTAAAATGCTACATTTTAAGAATAGCATTCTTGTTAGAATAACAATGCTGCTCTTATCTCAAAAGAAAAATGCTTTGAGGTTCAATTCTTCCATTTATTCCAGTATTTCTATTATCAATAGTGCACCAGGATGGTATCCTGATAGAATTCTGCCTTGCTGTGACTTCCTAGATTCTATCGGGTTAGATTGAAAGAGGATGGTCTGCTCTAATAGATTATATACCAATCATATCACTAGTTTAAGGACTTACCTCCTCCTTTTCTCTTCCCAGCTAAATTACAGTGTTGCCTTTTAAGGTTGTTCTTGAGGAGGAATGCCTCCAGTCAAACAAGCAATATATTAACTTCTTGTCTCTCCAGTAATACAGTGCATTACTTCTATATTTTGTTCATTGTATAGCTGCACAAAAGGGCTCTTATCTGCATGCATATCACAACCAGAAAGATGATTTTCTTCAGTGTACAAGGGAGTTGCCACTTGACATGAAACCTTCTCTGAAAAGCATTCAAGAGAAAAGCAAAAATGGGGGACCCTGACAGTGGCTTTTCTTCTTTCAAATACACAAGTGCACACTCACAAAAAACCTGACACCGTATGGAAACACATCTTATGATTCAGACAGTAACAACTCTCTGGTCCCACGTTGTTGTTTCTAGCTACGATGGCTCTCCAAAGCCAAAGTTTTCTTTCCTTGCCATTAAAAATGAGATAATTTTAGCTGGGACTGAAGAGTTCCATGCAGAATTCTTCCACTGAGCTCTCTAGATCTTTTCATCAGCATTCTGTACTGCTACATGGGTAACCCAACTGGAAATTTTGCCCTCTGACATAAAACAAATTGGAAAAATAAGCTTTTTATTCCAATCTGCTTCTTAGCAATTTAGAAATGAAGATAAGAAGAACAGCAGAACAAAATTATGGGCTGAAAATTGTGAAGGAAATTAAAAATAATACAATCTTGTAATGTTAATGTCATTTTGGCAATAATCTACCAGACTGCCATATGTTGCCAGTAAATAAAACTTTAGTGGATAGCCACTGTCCCTTACAATACATACAAACATTTATTAAATTATCAAATTAAGTCAGTAGTACACATATTGGGAAACATACTGGCCAATTAGCTAAGCAGAGTTGCCTTGGCCAAGTTGTCAATATTTGGCAGGTTGTTGACATCTCAATCAACACATACATCAAAAGAGAAGTAAAATGACAAAAAAAAATCAAAACCCACTATCACACTTTTTATAATAAAAATGTAATACATTGAAGCCTTGGGGGTTACAGAATTAAGTCCTGATGTTACATTCCTTCAGCATTGGCAAAATATAAAGTTTCATTTCAGTCAAACTCAATTCTGGCTGACTTCATGGATTCATCATACAGTTTTCTTGTCAACAGTTTTGGAAAAGTTTGCCATTTCCTTATTCCAGGGTATTTCTCAAACTTTCCATCTTAGCCTATAGTACCAGGATTTCCTGATGCTCACCATGCAAATACTACCAGATCTGAACCTGATTAACTTTTTAAGGTTACTTAGTCCAGCCATCTGGGATGGGACAGGAACAAGACAAACTTGCATTATCTTATTCTAACTTCCAAATCACCATGTAGATAAGTGGAAGTTGCTCCTACACTGCTGCTGTTTAAATAGTCATTGCTAAAGAATGTAGAATTGACTTCCACATATCCCAAGCATGGTGAACATAGAGAAAAAAACAAAGCCTCCCAGTTGCCAGTATAAATATGGGAAACATATTTTACATATGCTTATGAAAATGAGGTGGTAAATGTGGGTGACCTCCACATGTATGGACCTGTAACCTCCGGAATTCTCTAGCCAGCATGAGCAGGACTAAAAATGCAGAGCTGAGTCTCAAAATCTGGACAGTGCCCAAGTTGGAGAAGGCTGAAACAGAGATAATTAATCTGGTTCCTTTGGACACCGTTGTGCTGTTAGTCACATTCTTGCTTTTTGTTTTACATATTCAGAGTTTCAGAGTACACAGAAATATATGCAGTACCTAAACTAAAAGCTTTAAATCACTTAATTTAATATGCATCGATACACACCCAATTCAAAATCTAGCTAGCAGGGTGATGTTTACATTCTAGAAGTATTAAGACATGAAGCCTACCATGCTCATCACCCTACTATACAGTATATTAAGATCCTATTTGTGTTCCCATCCATTTATTTTAACTTCCACAAAGCTTGACCAGTCCTAATGTAATGCTTTTCTCATACTTTATGGTATTTTTCACTGGAGCATCATTGTCACATCCAATTCATTTGAGAACAATCTCTTGTTTTAAGAATCATCTCTTGAATCTTCTTAAACATCACCTTTGCATACTACTTAAGCTGATAAATGCCTGAACAAATATTTCTGCCACTATGGCCTGTTCTATGCAGGTTTTGCATACTTTATTTTTCATCTACCTACATTCATATCTTCATTGCACAAGATATTCAACATCACACAAGGAAACAAGGAAATGCAAATCAAGTAGCACTGGTAACTATATGACTATTTTATTTATTTATTTATTTATTTTTATTTGTCAATTGCTAACAAGATAATAGGTATAAGTAAAAATATAGTTATGAATACATGGATACAAATAAAAAAATATAAAAGAAACAATAGAACAGGGAAGGTAGGCACGTTGGTGTGCTTATGCATGCCCCCTACACATCTCTTAGGAAAGGGGTGAGGTCAATAGTGGACAGTCTAAGGTTAAAGTTTTTGGGGTTTGGAGAAAAAACCACAGAATCAGGTAGAGTATTCCATTGACCACTCTGTTGCTGAACTCGTATTTCCTGCAATCAAGTTTGGTGCGATTAACCTTGAGTTTGTATCTATTGTTTGCTCTAGTGTTGTTCATGGTTGAATTTGAAATATTCAATTGACAGGTAGGACACTGCAATGTATGCTTTTATGTACTATCACTTAGATTGGACTGAAGGCAGCGTAGGTCTAGGTTTCTAGATGTAGAATTTTGAGTCTGGTGGCAAAAGGTATTCTGCAATGAATAGAGGAGTGGAGAACACTTCTTGTGAAATATTTCTGGACTTTCTCAACTGTGTTAATATCAGATATGTAATGTGTGGTTCCAGACTGGATGAGCTGTATTCAAGTATTGGGACAGCAAATGTTTTGTATGCTCCATTTAGTAGTGTGATATTACCAGAGAAAAAGTTCTGTAAGATTAGGTTAACAACTCTTAACACCTTTTGCTATGTAGATACAGTGGGCTTCTAGCATTTTAGATCATTAGAGATGAGTACTCCAAGATCCTTCACAGAGTTTGAATCATCAACAAGGTCTTGACTATTCAGCCTGTATTTTATTTTTCTGATTTCTTTTTGCCAATATGCAGGACAGAGCATTTATTTGTTGAGATTTTTGAAGTTGCCATTTGTTGGACGATTCTGATACACAGTCAAGGGTCTTTTTGAAGGGTAGCAGTATTGTCTGTGTTGAATAGCTTTACATCATCAGCAAAGAGAATGCAGTTGCTCTTGATATGATTACAGAGGTTTATTTATGTAGAGTATGAAAAGAGCTGGTCCTAGAACACTGCCTTGGGGGACACCACTATTGACAGGTACAGAATTTGATAGGATGCTCCCAATTTAAGACCATTGTTGTCTGTTTGACAGAGGACACGCTTCTATCCAGCAATGCAGGTGTCCGGAGATACTGTAAGTTTTTTAGTTGTAGAGTAGTTTGTCATGTTCCACTGAATCAAAGGCTTTACAGAAGTCTACCTAGATTTGTGCTATTGCTTTTGCCCTTGATCGAGTTGTGGTAGTCCATATGTTTTGCAGTGTAACAGTTGCAGATTACATGATAGTTTTTTCCGCAAACCAAATTGTTTATTAGAGAGTAGGTTGTTTGTTTCTAAGGGAAGGCATGATGGATTGGTTAATAATTGATTCCATGACTTTACAAGTGATGCAGGCATAAAAGATTGGTCTGTAATTTTCCAACTATGCTGGGGTCTCCTTTTTGAAGAGGGGATGACTGTGGCTGTGACCCAGTTTTTGGTAAGGAGCTGGTCCTTGAAAGATTTTTCAAAAGATTGTGCTTAGAGGTTTCAGCTATGCAGTGGATAGTCCTTTTATCCGTCCGGCCAAAATAGATAGAGATGGTTTTTAAAGTTGACTAGTGCTTTTTCAACAATGTTTTCTTGTAAAATCGTTATGTTTTAGATCATTATGATTGTCTTGTGGTTGACTAGGAAAAATACTGGGCATGATCCATTGCTGTTAACAAATACTTGAGGCCAAAGAATGTGTTAAAGAGGTTGGCTTTAATAGTGTCATCATGCAGTCTTTTCATTAGGTGCTTTCAGAGGTGGATGGACCTTGAGTCTTTTAGTTGTGGTTTATAAAATTGTTCCCAAAGCACGGGTGGAATTCGTGTGTAGGATTTTTTTCTTGTTTAATGTGATAATTGGTGCATTCAGTCTTTATCTGGTGGCATAAATTTTTGTATTGGCTTTTTTGAAGTTGGCAACATGACCAAGATTTGTTTTTCTGCCAAAAGTGATTTCTTTTTTTTTTTGGATTGAAGTTTTTTTAATGTTTTGGCTTATTTGGTTTTTTTCTGGTTTTGGGAGTTGATAATGGTACATATAGTTTGATGACTCTTTTGACTTCAAGTCAAAATAGTTGTAATGGTCTTCTATAGTACTGCATCCAAAGAATAGAAATTGCCAATCAAGGGATGAGAGATCGTTGTTTATAAGATCATAGTTACCTTTTCTGAAGTTATAATTGGGATTCCGTCATTGTGATGATTTTTGTGTGGACATATGTTGAGACAAAAGTCAATCAAGTTGTTGGTCACTGTTTGAAAAAGGTTTCTTTAATTTGTATTCTATAAATTGAATTCAAACTATTGCAGAAGATGAGATCAAGGCAGTTATTAAGTCTAGTGTTGTTGGTTACTAGTTGTTCTAGTCCCAGATTCTACATTGTAGAAGGTTGCATGTGTGGGTTCAGTTGACATTTGTTAAGGGTCCAGTTAATATGAAGTGGATTGAAGTCACCAAGAAAGATAAAAGCATGTGGACAGGATGCTGCCCATGTTAGTAGTATATTTAGCTTGTTTGCATGTTCAATGTAATCATCAGTGGCTCTGTAACATAGTAAGAACTGAAATGTGATATTTAAGGATAGTTCACAGATGATGGTCTCAGGAATAGCAAGCTCTCCTGGGTAACTTGGATGTTTTTTAGATGTAGGGACTTTTTATAGAGAGTAGCAACACCACCTCCTCTACGGATTTCACGATCTGATTGGTAAACTTGGTAGTCTCTTACTGTGGTAATGGAGACAGGGAGAAATGTGTTGAGCCATGTTTCACTGACAAATATAATGTTGAATTTAGCCATATTTAGTAAGAGGAGAAATTCAGGTATTTTATTTTCAAGGCTTCTTGCACTGAGTAGCTTGCATTTAAGGCCAGTTGTGGCTGGAATAGAGGTAGTTAGGAATGTGCATGCCTCATTTTGAGTGATGTTGGATTGGATGGGGTGCGGTTGGATTATATAATTCGGGGAATTAAAAACCCAGAAAAAGACACAGCTCCTTTAACAAGTAGCTGACAGGTAGAACCCAAATATTGCAGACTTCTACAAATGTGGTATATAATTTCCATGTTGTATAAAGTAAATATTGCAAGTCTATCATTTTATTTAGTCTATTAGGAAGCCTGCCTTAAATATAATTTATCAGATTGTAATTTGAAAAGTAATTATTACAAAAAGACTGATTATTTTTCAGTGTAGGAAAAATCTAAATGAATGGTGGAATTGGTTTTCAAAAATCCTGAAGAAAACTAATCATAAGAACTGAAAACCAGGTGACATACTTTGGTTATCCATGACATTCTCAAGTCTGGCTTAAACTGTCCTCTGAAGCTTCTGTATCTTTGGATACAATCTAAAGGCCCTGTCACACTGGCCGACGGATGCAAAACATTTGTAAAAAGGACACAGCAGACGAGAAAAATGTTCCAT
>BHFT01067298.1:0-20757 GCA_004320025.1 Laticauda laticaudata | reverse complement strand
AAAACTTAAAAAAACAAATATATATATATACATATATATATGTATATATGTATATATATATAAAAAGAAGAGGACATATCTGTTGGATGATTACCTAAACTTCTCTACTGAAAGCTGAACAAGGTGAATTGTAAATTTTGGATAGTCCTCGAGCTTTCTCATTTTAAATTTAAAATAGCTCTACTCTTGAAGGCCATGCGACTCCAGTGACATTCATGCATCTGGCTGAGAATGCATTGAGATGATCATGTTATGATAATGGTTGAATTTTCTCATTTTGTCACATCTGGCGATATTGCAGACCTTTCTTTGTCAAGACCAGTTTAATTTATTTTTGCCACAGAAGACACAGTGCAGGCTATAATGGTGATTGAGAAGTATGCTTTAGTCAAAATCAGCTCAAGGCCCTGATTGAGACCTTAATTTGCTCACTGTTTTTTTATAAGTAGACTCTTGATTCTTCACTCTTCTCTGAAAAACACTTATAATCCTTTCCGGGTTGTGTGAATTGATGAACAGTTCTTCTTTATAATGGAGAATTGGAGGAAATTAAAAGAGAGATTAAATAAAACAAATCTATTATAATCTCTGAAATAAATATAAATCAACATGCAATGAGTGTTTCTTCTTCCTTCCATCCTTCTTCAAAGAAAAGAAGACACTTTGTGCTTATGAAAGAAAAGCAGTCAAATTACAAAATGATCAGAATTAATTTACAGGATAGGTTAATTTATTTTGTAGTGCTTTGCAAATGAAATTTACCACCATAACAGATATTCCAGTAAACCAATTTCCTTGCTCCACTTGGGCAATCTTTTCAGAATACATCTTACTGTAAAATGTCTGATTTTCAGTCCATATCTTATTAGTTTATTATATTCAATTATCCATGTATGATGAAGATCACTTTAAATCAGTTTTTGGTCTTTGTCACATAGATTCTTCAGTCAAATGCTCTCTCATAGTTCGAAACAATGTTCATAAGTATTATATACCTACAGACGTTTAGAAAGCTTTTTAATCACATTTTATGTCAGAGAGGCAAACAGTGATAAATATCAAAATAAATTACCCCTTTTTTACAAAGCAGTAAACCAGCACATTATACTGATTAAATTTAATTCCAGTTCCAAAGTTTTTCTACGGAAGGAGTGTATGAAAGAGAGGGGAGGAGGGAGGGGGGGGAGAGAGAGAAAGAGAGAGAACATGCATAGAATATATAGAAAAATGGACCAATGTGGAGTTAGATGTTTTATTCTTCCTGGTAGATTTTCATATTTTGCTCTTAGAAGACATGATTGCTGCACCATAAGGCAATTGATGCACGCTGTAGAGGAAGCTTTCCATGTCTCCCATAATGTATTTTCATTGGAAGGAAAGGGAACTAAGTAATGAGAAATATTGAGTAATAAGCTCTTTGGTTGGCAGTAGACGATGTCACTGTATGTGCCTTTACTGCTTCTGTCTCCTTTTTCCACTTCACTGGAAACTACTTGGGTAGACAAACTTATCAGAATTACTCCTAAGTGATGTTCATAAAGATGGCTGGAAAGGGTATTTGCGAAACCTGCCTCTTCCATGAATTTTTCTTCATGTACAGTTCCTCCAACAATAACATCCATGTTATGCCTTCACTATTTTTGTTCATCTTTGTTTTCTTGGATCTGAAGTGGAATAAAAACCATATTCCCTCTAAGAAAAAAATTCCCATCTTATTCTGCATTATACCAGCCTCTTGTTTAGATTAATTACCATAGTTATTTCTCAGCAGATACTCACCTCTTCTAAGGACTGAGCTCTCTCTCATGTGTTTGCCTTAAAGGAACACTTGACAGCTTTTGGGCAAGTGCATCATTAAATGACTGGTGATGTCCTTTAAAAAGCCACAATCAATCCATTTCAATTTATTTTATCTCTTTGTTTAGGAGGGTGTCCTGTCATGGCTTGATTTGCAAAGAGGCATTCAATCACTGTTGTCTATACACCCCTTTCACTTGATACTAATCCATGACCAAGGATCACAGCTTCCAAATATACAGAGAATACATTTTGTGCCAACAACAACTGACAGATTAGCATAATGTTTTCCAGGAGGTGCAAGGGTAGTCCTGCATATCTATATGTTGTCCCCAACAACCGAAAACATGACAGGTGCCAAGAGTGACAGAAGGAAGGGGAGGTGAGTTCATAAGTGGGAGAGATTTACAACATTGCCAGTCTCTTTCACAGTACAAAGGCATTAGTGAAAGTGACAGGCACAAGTTATGAGCCATTTACTTGGGCTATCAGGAAGGATTTAATCTCACTAGGGTCAGGGACTGGCGTATTCACCGGGAATTGGTGGTTCTGTGATAGCCTGTATCAGCAGGCCTGGAGTGCAGAGATAAGAGTTTTAAGTCTAGCTGGAATTAGAAGCTGTAGAATTAGCTGGATTGGCTTTCTGCAGCCCATTTGGTTCCTCTATTTTGAAATGCCTCTGAATTGCTAGCAGCTCAAGAATTTTGGTTCTAGGTGCTGTGCACAAGACAAAATGTTGATAATGGCAGTGCTGTTCCTGATACAGGAAGTATAATATCAGCTATAAAGATTCAACCTTCTTAATTGTTTTATTTAAAAATATGCATACTTGCCATCAGAAAGCTCATATCCTATTTGAGTATCCCTTGCATGGCTCTTCTTTGTGGCAAGAAAAGGGGAAATGATTTTAAATATTTCAGTGTTTTAATAACAATTTGGGCAAGTTCGGAATGTGGCTGGCATACACTTATCACATATGAAGCTGCCTCATATTAAGAGCATTAATTCATCTAGTCTAGGATTGCTGGTCATAAATATACAATTAATTTTAAAGATGTTGAACTTTAAAAACAGGCTTATTTTCTTTTACTCTATTTTGGATTTATGGAGCTAAGAGGTATATTATACTTTTAAAGAGTTTGATTAGGACTAGGAAGATGGAGGAACAAGTCCACCCTCAACCTTGGAACCTCACTGGAACCTCACTCCACTCATTCTCGCTCAACCCAGTTTATCTCATAGATGTGTTATGGGGATAAAATGAAAGAGGGTCAAAAGTCATCCAGAATTTGTTAAATGAATGGATGGAGTCAGATTTACAAATAAATCCACATTTCAGTTCAGAAATTGAAACTTTTGTGCCTTATATTGAAATCTACAACTGGTTATACCTTTTTTCGTTAAGTTTGGAACAATGGAATGAAAAGTATATGGGGTGAAGTAGACAAAGCCTGGTTGAATCCTTCCATATCACAAAAAAACAGCTTGTATTTTTAAAATGTAAATTATTTTGTGTTGGTTGGGGGGGAGGTGAATTACTATAAAATGATATGGAACTATAAATATACAACATCTAATTACAATGTTACATTGCACATTCAGTGTTTGTCATCCTCAGCAACCTTCAAATGCATGGACTTTAACTCATCTTGACTGGGGAATGCTGGGAATTGAAGTTACTGTGGTTGTTCTAGAAAGAGAGAGGACTAGCAGCCATTGGAACTGTATAGCAATCTATTATTTTAACATTGTTGTCTAAATGCCCTGAGACTGAAGAAAGCTAATAAAACTATGCATTGGTATTAGAAACTAGAGCTGTGACTCACAGACTTACATTGGGGAGAAATGTATCAAATTTAACAGCTTTTACTACCTATCTCCCGGTGGCATGCTAAATGTCCAAATAGTTAGTAAATGTTTGGGAGGATTCATGTTTATATCCATTCCCCTTTCTTTCAAAATTTTCTAGCCTATTTTCAAATTGACCCAATTTGGAATCGGACCTGTGACCTAGCCAAAAGGTAATAACATTCCCCTAAATAGATATTTAGTAATCTTTGCAGTTTTTATACATTCTGTTAATAGTGGAATAGAATTGCACTATGTGAAGATAATACTGTGTGATTTGAAATATTTATACTTTTAACATTTCAAATTGAGACTAGTAGCGTCATTGTGTTGGCCCACACTGCTATGTGTTAAACCAATTGTGCACTTTATTTGTTCTGCATCTCCTATATTGAATTGCTTTTAAAAAATTAATGCTTTCTGAATAGACAGTATTAAAGGTAGTATTCAGCAGGTAGCGGAAATTTTGAGTAGTTTGGAGAAGCGGCAAATACCACCTCTGACTGGCCCCATCCCCATCTATTCTCTGCCTCCCAAGTCCTAGCTGGTCGGCTGTATCTTCTTTTGTTGCCCTGCACAGGAGAACGGAGATGGAAATCAGGTTAGTGGGGTGGGGAAACAATGGGATTTTGCAGTAACCTTCCACCAGGAGTGGGGAGGGAATGGAAATTTTACAGTATCCTTCCCCTGTCACATCCACCAAGCCATGCTCACAGAACCGGTAGTAAAAAAATTTGAATCCCACCACTGGTGGTGATACCCAGAACAAATGTTAAGAATGTCAGTGCCCTTGTTGCACAATCACTGTATAATAACCTTCAGTATTCATTAATTAATTAAAGCAGAAGATTATTCATTATTGTAGTTGCAGTTCTTCACTTCTATATTTTGTAAAGGTGGGTGTGTTTTTATTTTCTTTTAAGGAAAAGAAGTGTTAATACAAAAACTAAAACCAATATAGAATTAAGAAAAGCAAACAACACCAAAAAGAAAAACTTGTAATATACGGTATATTGTGTTTGAGGCAGGGGTGATAGTACCTGCATTCCTAAGGAAAAAGAAACATTTTAAACAACCTTGCTTATATTTATATATAGTGTATCAATTGTATAAACAAAGGAAAACATCGCTATATAGTTAAGAAATAGTGAACAGATACAGGAAATCACTTTGAAGTTTGTTCATTTAGAGTTGCTTTATTGATGTGTTCTATATTTTACTCAAGCTGTTTTCTACATCTTTAATTACTACTGATCCAAAGATGTATTTTGGTTTTCTACTCTTTTGGGTTAATAGATCTGGTAATTAGCTACATGAGAGGAATCAACTCTCAGGTTGAATCAGCATATTTTCTTAGAAAGGGTAGATAGTGAAGCAGTCATGGGACAAAACTTCAAAGATCTTGCTGAGGGCCAGCAGCTTACTTGGTCACTCATTGCCTCATCAGTAGTACAAGGAGGAAGATGATGAAAAACAGCTGAATTTGGCAGAGACAGCACGGGTAGGCAGCAAGTATGGAATGCCAAATCCAAAGGAGCAGACATGGGTGGGGAGATAGATTTAGAGTCTTGAAACTCATTTTGCATCTGTAAATGCGATCAGATTGCCAACTGCCTACATTTTAATCAAATGGCAATGGGACCACTGCAATGGCTCTAATTTCAAAGATATTATTAACTGTCATTCATTTAGCATCATTATAACTTTGAATAATCACTGAATGAATGGCTATTAAGCAAGGGGCTACTTGTATTGTTTGATTTGTTCCACCCTAGATTTTTATAATTATATATAAATAGCAAAAGCAACAGCACTTAGGCTTATATAATGCTTCATAGTGCTTTACAGCACTCTCCAAGCAGTTTGCAGAGTCAGCGTATTGTCCCCAACAATCTGGCTTTTCATTTTACCAACTTGGAAGGATGGAAGGTGGAGTCAACCTTGAGCCAATCAGGATCAAATTCCGGGCAGTGGGCAGAGTCAGCCTGCAATATTGAATTCTAACCACTGCACCATGAAAAGAAAAGAACTTGCATTGTTAAATGCAGAATCAAACAATAGGCAAAAAAAGTGGGAGTTTTTGAAACCAAAAACACAATTCTATCAAGTATTGATAAAGACATAGCCATGATATCTGTTTTAATCTTGAAAAAGGAAGTCATAATTATATTTCATCAATTCTTGCTAATCCTTTGTGATAATTATTCCTAAATATCTAAGCTCTTCTGGAAGGATACGAAATGTGGTAACTTCTTGAAGTTGACATAGTAGTCTCATTTTACTACAAATTCTACAGTAAAAAATGCATTTAATTCAAATTGCAATTTAGTTACATGTCTATTAGGATGTTGAAGAAGAAAAAAATCATCTCCAAGCTAATTTTTTTCTGATGTTCTGTTTCATGAAACATTGAATATTCTTATGCTTCCTAAAATTCAATGCTAGAACTTAAATACTAAAATATAACAAAATAAGGAGTGGGCATTTTAATTTGCTGACCCTCTTTATTTGTTTTTGTGTGTATATTTCTATCTCCTGTCTGTAAATGCAAATTACTGATTGTGCCAGTGAATATAACTGAATGATTAGAGAAGTATATATGTTGAAATTGAATTTCTGATAAGAATGTTATATTATTAAATATAAATAAAAATAAATCCAGAAATGGTTTAAATGTTAAAAAACAGAAATGCTAATCAGAGGACAATTTTGTTTTCAAGATCAGGAATTTTGCTGCTGTGAAAATATTTTTAAATATATAAATATGTCATATTCATATCTGACACTGTTCTATACTATCTAGTTATAAAATGCAACGATGCTAACTTGGTTAAGTTAGTCATTTTCATTAATATAGTGATTCACTTTAGAATTTGCTAAAACTATTTAAGATTGATGGATATAAATAAATATTCTATAAATGAATTATGGATATCTTTTAACTTGATTGATGATTTTGTCAGTTATACCAGAAATAGCATTTCTATTATTTTTCTTTTCTTTTTTTTAGCTGCAGACATTTATTTAATTTTGAAGGGAGGTTTCTGAATGCATGCAATTTGTGTTTCACATAAATGAAGTTTCAGATATTGTTTCAACTGGATATTTATGAATATATCACATAAATAGAATATATTTTATTAGAATAGAAAATAAAATTCATACGAATTAATTCCATCACCTCTGAATTAGTTTGGCCTTGCTAGACATTTTCAGCAAAAGAAAGTTTCTTACAGCATCTGGATCTTTCTCAAGATAAATATTTTCATACATCTTTGTGCTCTGTCAAGTATTGTTGGCTCAGAAATGGCAATGTTACAGAAGGAAACATCCTTGTTCTTGAGTATAGAGAAGTACTATGTTCTTCTTTGTGAATTAGGATTATGGATATTTCATATATTTAATAATTTATTTGTAGCCTCATATGAAGAAGACCTTGCCAGTGCTTTCAGTATTTGAAGATTCTGGGAATATTAATCAATGGTACATTTCATCTCCTCTTTCATTCTTTCAATGGTCTTGGAGTTTTTTTGAAATGGAATGTAACATACATAATTCAGTCTTTGTTTTTACTGCCAAAGCTGTGAGGAAGCATCCAGCTACTTGGCACTAGCAAACTAGGCCATAATTTTTCTCTATTTGGCAGTTGTGAATATTTCCTTTTGAAAGCTTTGTTGAGATCTGTCATATCCAGAGTATATATAACTAGCCATTTCTTTTTTCATCGGTGACCTGAGCTTTCTGTGTAAGTTTTACTGTATATCTTGTAAAGCCTTCAATCTTGGCAGCTTTGAATTTGCCATGCAAGATATTTGACATGATTCTGTAGTGATAATTATCCAGAGAGAATCCTGCTAATTTAACTTTTTAGGAGTTTATGAGGCAGGAAATTCAGTTATATACAACTGGATTATATCCAACTTGTATCCTATCACAACTTGTTCTCATACTTCAAGAGTTTCTTCGCATTAAATCTTTCAGAGAGGTTCAGCCTGATACTATTTTGATTAGAGATCTTTTTTTATAGCTAGGCTAATGGTATACATTTCCTTAAACTGTGGCTTTACAATTTAAATTTACAATTTACAATTGTTAGCTAACAATTTACTTTTTTTGCCAGTAATAGTTTGGGCTGATCGCTTAAATTTTAAAAACAATTACTTTCTATAAATAGAATCAAATTCATGTCGTGGTACACCATTTTCTTCTTACTTCTCTTTAGGTTAATTAAAAAGGTTAATTGTACATAATTCAATTGTTTGGGCTCTCTGCAACTCTATCAGTTTCCATATTACAACAGCTCTTTCTTCATAATACCATGGTATATTATACCTGCCATAACTATCTCTGTTTTTCTGTCTATCATCACAGTTGCATTTTTAGGCAACTGGTACATGATTGATAGAATGCAGGCTCAGAGTTAATTTTATTTAGATGTATGTCTCACTGTGTGCATATTTCACATATTTAAGGTACTTGATTACATAGTTTGTATTTTCATGAATCTTGTTTCTCCTGAAGTTTGAAAAATCTTTATGAAATTCAGTCTCCTCCCGAAATTCCCTTCTATTAGCAATTAATAAGCTAATAAATAAATCTATAAGTATGTTATAATTTTGCAATAGAATTACAGAATTACAATATCTGTCACAGAAGCAACAGATATTGTTGAATTTCTTCAACTCTGGTATTTCTTCAGCCATTTATTTATTCATTTGCATGCAGTATATATGTCATTCATATATGGTTTTTAACAAGCATGTATAACTGCATAAGGATAAGATTGCAATAATCATGTATTATAACAAGCCTATTTACAGCTATCACATATTGCAACAATTGCTTGACTAAAACAAATACAAAATTGATACTGTTGCTGGCATTAATTATAGATATTATAAATGGAGCGGTCATGAAACAAAAAGAGTATTCGTTTCTAAGCCGCATTGAAATATTTAAACTGATTTTTTTTCTGGGTCAAAGCTTTAAGGAGCTTGAATTCTCTGGGTCCACCTAGAAGAAAACAACTTGTTTGGATTACTGTAGTCATAGAAAACAATAGAAGCTTGGAATATGCTCCTGTTTTGTTGTTTTCCATCAAGGATCATAGATTAGGAGGCTAGCATTCATGGAAACTCCTACCAGCCAGTCAACCTGCATTGAAAAATTGTAAGGAGGATATTTAAATATAATTTTTGCAAGCATTAAAAGAAACCCTTAGATGAAACAATGACAGCACAGTTTAGAAATAGGCAAAAATGTTAATAATTCATATATGGGGAGTCTTGGTTTTGGAAAAAGGAGACTAGCATAATATCCATTTAGGCAACAAGTTTGCCCTTATTACATATTTATTAATCTTGACATTTTAATACTCTGGTTATAGATTCCTCAATAAAAAGATTCCTCCTGCATCAGGCCACACTCCAGTCTAGTTTTTTTTCATACACTTTATACATTTCCACAAAGAAAATCTCCAACCAGAACACAAAGGTTTACACAGAATCAAAAACAGCATGGAATTAGAGTTTCAAAAACAATCTCCCGTCCCTTGTTCCTCAGGACAAGAATCAAAATGAAACTATACTCAACTGATCATTTTTCAGTACTGAAGACATGTAGTGAAGAAAGCCTAACATTTTTTTTATAACTTTGTTTCATTGTCAAATTGCTATTATTATTCTTAGAGCACTAAACTGGAATCTTCCTTCCTATAACTTTCATTATTCAATGTCCTGCCTTTGTGACAATAAAAAAGAGGCTTGATTATCTTCTGCAAAGGATGTTATCAAATATTTCCATCCAGTCATCTTTTCTCAAGGCTAAACTTAATTAGTTCTATCCATATCTTCCTAGGACATAATTTCTAGTCTCCAAAATGTCCTTACTGCCCTTATTCAGGTTTTCTAACTAAAACAGAGTAAAATTGAATTATTTTATGTGATTTGAAAATTGTTTATTTTCATTTGAAACTTTCTACTCATTTTCTTAGCAATTCACAGTAAAGCATAAATAGTATAAAAGTAAACAATAAAAACAAACAAGCTATAATATGATCAATGATATCTGTTTAGGGCATCTTTAGTCAGTCAGAGCAAAACATACATTGGAATGGTACTGGTTTCACTTCTTTTTAAAACTCAGTAAGGCTAAAAGCACTTAAATCTCCATGAAAGTATGTCATATAGTGGGGCCGCTACCAAGGGGGGCAGTTATCTGGTCCATGTCCTATCAACATTTCAAATAAGAGAATTCTCAGCATTTTCCCTCCTCATAAGCCATCACTGGCTCCAGCAGTCCTGGATAATTTGCACTCAGACTCTGCACTGTTTTGAATTTTTAATATGCCATATTATCTCACAAACCAAGGAACAATTTAAAATGTTTATAGTCTTAAAAGTCTTTAAAATCATATTTAAAAGAGAAATAGATTCATTAGCCAGTAGGAAAGGAGAAAGCCCACATTTGGAAAAAATAAAATTAGTTGGAAGCAAGAACCATCATGATAATTAATTACAATTTTATGGAAATCTTGACAATAAAACAGAATCTTTCAATTAAGAATTGTATGGGCTTAAAAGTTTAATATGCAAGTATGGAAACAGATCCAGATAGCAACCATGGCTATCACAGGATTTTAACCATTATCTATACAAATGGACACTGCAGTCCTGATTCAAACTGTGCCTCTGCAAGTAGTGTTTTATTTAGAGAGAAAATTCCTATTTGTTTCAATGGGAACTTGGTTAATATAATGAATGGTTTAAATCCAACTTATGTCACTTACATTAGGCTACATGGAGTGACTGCAATTTGGAAGAAAGGAAGGAAGGAAGGAAGGAAGGAAGGAAGGAAGGAAGGAAGGAAGGAAGGAAGGAAGGAAGGAAGGAAGGANAAGGAAGGAAGGAAGGAAGGAAGGAAGGAAGGAAGGAAGGAAGGAAGGAAGGAAGGAAGGAAGGAAGGAAGGAAGATAGATTTCTTTTTCATTATTCCCATTATTGGCTGAAAACAGCAATGTAACTAGTCTAGATGGGAAAATGTGATAGCACCATGCTCCGTAGAAGTTGCGGAATGAAAATTTTAGCTCAGCTTTTGCTGTCGAAACTTTGAAGGATATTTGCAATATTGAATAAACACAGATTTACAGATTCAAAAATATCACCAATAAAAATGTAGAAAAAAATAACTATGCTGAGGAAAATCCAGATAGGTTTTTATTCTGTTGCTTGGTTTTAAGATATTCACTCAATTGTTCACTTTAAAAATATGTTTTGCATGAATGTTTGTTCCACACTTGGCTCATTTGCTGTTTCTTTTAATATTTTCTGTCTCATTCATAATATTGGTAGGCTCAAATATGTATTTTACTGATTGTCAGTAGTGTTCATTAGAGGAGAATATCAGAGGAAGAATATAAGCATTGATAACTTTTTCAAGTCATCTACATGGTTTGAATTAGTTGCCAGGCATATTATTTTCTCATCTTGATCTCTGCTGTTGACCTTTTCCATGATCTCAGAAGTCTAAAATGTAATTTAATTTATTCTACTTGATTAATTTAGCAGTTTGCTGAATTTCCCAAGTATTTCTTCATTTGTTCAAATTGTGAGTGATTTTTTTTTGTTTTTGACATTTTATAAAGAATTTTGAGATTTGTTTTTTTTTAACTAACAGTAAGAGCTTGATAGTACAGAATTTGTTTTTTGGGCCACTACAACTATGGGATGGTTGTGTTGTAGTGGCTCTCTAAGTTTAGGAATCCTGGTGAATCTGGAGTTGTCGTGGGCCAGCAGACCTGAGGAAAGCTGTCACTGAACTAATCCAATATTGCTATAACTGGATTTGCATGGCTTGCAATTGCTTGTGTTTCCCAGTCATGGCCAAGAGGTTCCATTTAAAGCTGTGGATAAATTTGGGACAGTCTTTGAGGTTAAAAATATTTTTTAACTTTCAATCATAATGTCCAATTTGTGGTTTTAGCCTCTCCCGAGTGGAAAAGAACACTTGGATAGAAGAATCCTGAAGTTTTAGGACAAGATTTTGAGACATGGATCACTATTCTTTTTTATCTTCAACATCAGAATCAGATGGAATTAGCCTAGTAGCACCTAGATTATATTAAAGGACTACTGAAACACCGGCATTCCATTGTTGCAATACGAATTGGCTCATGGTCCTTCAAGAAAAGGTTTTGCCAGGTTCCAGAGTTCTCTGTACATATTTTTAGAAAGAAGATCAGAAGTATTTGAACTTAGTCTTCTTCTGGTGCCAGGTACATTAGCATTCTCAAGGTGTCCATACTGTCTTGGTCCACAAATTCTTAAATTGTGTAATTGATTTATAGATTGGAATGTTCTTAGAGCTATTCCTTTGGTCTCTGTAAAAGGATATACACATTAATGATATACACGTAATAAATAATAAAATTTATATTCCTCCCTGACTTGCCCTGTCAGCTTTTTAACGTGGACAAGATAAGAAGCAGAAACCATGGACACAAACACTACCTTTGCTGTAAGATTAGAATAATAGAATCTTGCAAGTCAGAAAGTATTTCTCCCCTCCCTTACTTTTACTCTGCCCAAAACTAAGAAGGATTCTTTCTGAGATACTTTCATCCTCTTCCCTCCTTTGAACTCATTTTATTCATCAGACCTATGCTATAGCTCTTCTTCTGTCTCCCAAAGCCATTCTCACATACCCTTTAAAGCCCATGTCACACTGCACCAACGGATGCAAAGAGGATGTAAAACAGACAAAAAAGCTTGCCATCCGTTGGAACCGGCTATCTAGAACCGAGGATATGGTGCATAATAAGTTGTATTGTTTGAACACAGAATCATCGAAAAAAGCTTTCGTCCATCGCCGTTATGGCAATCACAAATGCATGTTCGCCAAGTTGTGGGGTTACTCTCTCTATCTTGGAGTGAGCGTTGTGTTTCTCTCACTGACTCCACTAGATCCGTTATCCAGCTAGTGCTCTCTGTCTGATCGTGTGGTTGTGATCTTTCGCCTTTACTCATCTCTCCGCAGCGTTAAAGAGACAATGTATAGTGAAGCGACGTTGCACAGACCATACCTTTTTGTAATGAGCAGGATGAATGGTATATCCAACACACGGGTCCGAATGGTCATATATTTAAACATCCCGCTACGCATACCAGGAATAACAGACTTAACTTGTTTAATAGAACAGATTGTGGGTTCCTAGTCCGTCCATCGTTATGCGTCCCAATATCCGCTGAGCCATCTTCTGTGCATTGGCCTTCCGCCACAACTGGCGAAAGTCCGACTCAGCGAAAACGGACACTAGAGGAAAGGCGAAACGGATGCGGAACGGACACACCAGCATTATGTTACGCAAGTAGGACTATTAGTGACATAAAGGGAATAGCAAAGGCGGATTCGCCCGCTCGCAATATTTAATATCGCATAAAAACGCCGAAAATCGTTAAGGTGGAGGGTTTATGTTCCGGAACTACTACGTGGTAACAAGGGTGAACCGTTTCTTATGCAGGTAGAGGGAGCCTAGCGACTCTGTGTGATATAGGCGGAGAAGGACACCTAGCAATACAAAGAACCTGATCATTTCCCTTTATATATTATAAAAGAGGGAGAGGATAAACTCGACACTGGTATTTCTCAACGTTATCTTTAGTAAGTCCATGCAGCCCTGACCGTGTGGAAGACCTTTTAACAGGCCTCTTTGGAACAGTACTAATGCTGTCTTTGCACACATTGTCAGTCGCTCCATTGTTGTCCTTTTTCGGTCCACGCATGTGGAATATAAAGTCATTGGTGTATCCATACAATGAGTTTGTTTGCCACGTATGAAGTAGTTGCAGGCATCGTTTGATAGGGTAGCACAGGTCCAACATTGAACAGAGCCTGGCATCTCTAGTATGAGACGTCGTAATTCATGGAGATTGCTCCTTTCAAACTTATTTCAATCTAACGTGCATAGAAAAGGTATGGGGTCGGCCACCGATGAGTTGCCCAGACCTGGGTCAACAAGATGCCGTATTGGAACAAGTCGTGGAGGAGGAATATGAGCAGTAGGGTTTCATATGATTGTAGTCTATATAGGCGGCTTTGTCGACCACACTAGAGAGACACTAGAAATATGTGTGGAGCTGCAGGAACTTGGCTATATGAGGCTCTTATATGCACACACTCTCGGTGAGATCTGAATACGTATCCAGAACTTCTCGTATATAGAGGAAGCATGGATAGATTCTCATGAAGACTAGCCATTAGTGTGTAGCGTCCAACGTAATACTATGGAGGAGTCCGTCTGAGACCACAATGGGGCCAGTAAGATACTCGAACACTATAAGCCTACGCAGCAACAGGACTTCCATCCAACTAGCACCCTTATGGACTTGGATATTGGTGGCAAGTCTGTTAGAGCTTCCTGCGGCTCACCTCACCTGGGGTGACCTTCGCGGACGCACTGATTAGCGGAGAGCATGGATCACAGTTCTTTTTGCTATTGAAAACTAATAAACGCGATGTGGTAGTGTGACCGACACCTATGCGAGCACCTCTAGCATTGTGGCGTCAGAGAAGTTGGTTGCAGGCCGATCCAGGTTCCTTTGCCCATAGCAGATGAGCATGACTGGAGGAAGGGCTACCATACCAGATTGGTTCCCTACGACTTTCACTCGAGAGAATAGGCTTTGGTATAGGAAATCCTTTGTGAACGTATTGACATGATGTGACCATTATGAGCATACGTTCCTCCTGCAAACCGTTAGGTGAATGCACTCTATAACCAGATCGGGAAATACACTCGTCGCCACCACGGTAGCACCACCTCACGCAGTGACCAGTCACCGGGCTCCACTTCAATTCCATCGAACCACATACACCACCCGAGGCGCTCATCTTTCACGCACATAACACCATCTCTCATTCCACCTGCACCTGAGAATTATTTATTTGCCGACTAACAAGTTCACGTTCCCTATAACAACCTTTAGAGTAGACACTATCCATTACCAAGGCACAAGACGCGCATAAAATTTCAGGATTGATCCATCCAAAGCACATTAATCTGACGAAACTGCCCAACGTGCTGACACTGGAATGGGTGGAGTCTGGGCTGATAACGAAGAATCTTCCACTGGTCTATATACATGGGCTAAATTATAGCTCGAGGAATCTCACAGCTGAGTCTTGTCCAGAAACACGAGTCATGCTAGTAGCACTATGTTAGCTCCTACTTTATCAATATCGTTGTGGTGACTGTGACTGATCCCTTCCCTCCAGAGCACCATAGACTCATGAGAGCCTACACAATTCCAGCAAATACCAGTTCTAACCATAGACAGCGTGTACCTTAGTGCAAGACGGGTGGGTGGAGAACGCTCTTTAGCAATAACCTGGCCAACAGGTTTCTGCCGAGGAATACTTGTTTCCAGGGACACCAAATGAACAGCGATCAGCCACCAGAGGAGACCTGCCCTGATGGAACGCATCGAGGAAGAGGCTTGCTGTGCATTCGCTTGGGCTCAACAAATCTCCACCTGCGCACTCCTCCAACCCGCTACCCAAGTCTTTGCCACGCAACAGGACTTGGGTGGAAAGACCACTCAACAAAGGCTGAACTGGAGATCGTCTTTGTGCGGGAGCCTCGGTAGGAGATGGGAGGCCAAGGGCTGAAACCCCCTTGTATCCTGGAGTCGTAGCCTACACCTGTTATTCTGTTTGGCCATGATATTGTGGGACCTCCTCACCATGAAGAGCGCTAGTCATCTCATTTATTTGGCAAGGTACAGATGCTACTATTCCCATACACGAATGCCTACAAGAAATGGCCCGGTATTGTTAAAAGGGAACACCATCGTCAAATGGTGTGCTGTGGATGGTGGGAACAGAAGTAAATACAGAGATAAAGATTTAATACTTCCATGGAGACATTATCTCTCTCCAACAAGAACAGCAACAGACAGACAAACTCCCTGAGAACCCTGGTGCAACTCCCAGCGTGGAGCAGGTGGAGTGGCAAAGATGAGGGGAATGGGAGGAGAAGGGATTGCTTGATTTAAGTAGAGAGTGAGGATTCTTGAGCCCTGGTTCACTGTTTGCCTATACATAATTGGAGTGAGAGTATGGATGACACATGTATTGTTCGCAGTGGCTCTCAGTACCAATTGAATTATGGGCATTAATCAATTACCGTTTTGTTTATGTTGTAAATGTGTGGGAGCATCCAATGATTAAAATTGATTATCTGATACATACAAAGGCATCTGTGCTGAAGCACCACTGGCGAGGGTGGACCAATACAGTCCACTCATGCCTGCAATGGAGGACTTATCTATCCCATAGGCTCTTTACCCCCATCACCACAGCTTTACACCATCCCACACGTATCCGTCTGCTCATCCCACAAGCATGCAAAGGCTTAAACCATTTTCTAAAACTTTCCACCAAGGACTTTATTAAGTTAAAAGAAATGACCAAGTTTGTGAAGGCAAAGAAACACTTTATTAATAAGCAGTAAGTGTAGGACTATTATTGAAAAAAGAAAAGGAACCAGACAAAGGTGTCCCAAGCACGTGATGATAAAAGTCAACATGTGTAACAGACCCGAATCTTCTGGCAAATGTCTCCATGTCACTCTGGAGGATGTCCAATGGCCAGAGTTGGTGAAGGGGACAGGGACTGTTCGAATGTGGCAGTGGGCTGGGAGTGGCTGTCGAGGGCGCCATTGGGGTGCCTGCTGATGAGGAAACAGGAGATGGTGTGTTCAGGAACGCTCGCCCAGTAAATGGCTGGTCCAGACCAGTCTGTAGGGTTGAGAGGCCCTTCGATCAGGACCTGGCGGGATGTCCAGGCACAGGACCGAGATTACAGATGTTCTGAGGCCGGGCTTGCGTGTGCGGGTGGAGGAAGGAGGGAGTGTGAGCTTGGGATGTCTTGGTGTTGCACCTGTGCGAGGTGAGCCCCGTCTATTAGTCGTGGCAAGGAAAATCCGGTCTGCGACATCAGGGTGTAAGTTCTGTGGCAGTTGGCGGCATAAAGTTGTCTATGCTGTGTGCGTTGGGTGGCTACTCTGTGGTGTGGTTGGCCATCGGTGGGTCTGTGAGCATCGGTCTGGCCACCTGTGGCATGCGGAGGAACCTATTCCTGGACTGGGAAGCGCTGCCCTGTGCTGCTGCGAACTCTGTGTAGCTGTAGCCTTTGTGGTACGGAGAGGCGGGCTGTATATCTGTGGAATGGAAGCCGTTCCGACGGGAGGTCCTGGGGTGGGAGGAGCCAGACCTGGAGTGGAGGTGGGAGCAAGAGAGCTTTCCAGTCATAGGGCCTGGGAAGCATGCTCAGTGAAACATTTCATGACGGACAGTGAATTCTCTCTTCAACTAACTCTATAGTAGCTGGGCTCTGGGCAGGTCCATCCGCACCGCGGAAGTATAGAGCACTCGACGTCAAGCCGCTCGAAGCGAGGGCTTGTGGATTTGAAGGAGGATGTGGACTCATCTCTGTATATGCATAGTCTTCCACCTAGTCTGTGAGAGAGTGGTAACGCAGACTACTACGGCTGTCCTCGGGCAGTTGATCGTGCTTTCGATCCCTGATCTCCACTGCAGTACTAGTGTGGGCTTCTGTCTGTGTTCTGGCCTTCGCGCGCTGATCTGGCTGGCTGCTCTTCTGTTGATGCCGTTGAGCGGGGCAAGATAGACGGTGTATCGGACTGAATGAAGTAATGCTATGAGGGTATGCCTCGGGCTTTCATCACTATTCTTGTTCCTGCACACCTAGTTGTTGTTGAGAGAAATTTCTCTCCTCTATACCACTCGCAGCTTACCTGGACAAATTTAGGGCCGATGTCGCGCTCAGTCTATTGGAGGAGGCCGTTCTGACCTCGTTCTATATAAAGGGGCGGACCATCATGCTAGTGAGGGAGCCTGCCTGCGGTTTGGATAGTTTCCAATTTCCTGCTCAGACTATGGTCTGTATGTAGGGATCTGTGGATGTTTGTTCCTATTGGTGGGTTCTGTCTCTGAGGTATGAGGGTGAGACGAGGAGGAGGTGTTTCGTGGGTCGTCGCGTGGCTTCGAGGTGTGTAGCTTGGGTATCACTTCGCATGCTGTGTGCAGGAGCGTGTGCATTGTTTAGCGCGAGTCTGACGAGTACGCGTCTCTCGGGTGCTGTGCTGTGACATCGGTGAGTTTCTCTGATCTCGTTGTAGGCCTGGTGCACAGACTCTCTTCTGCAGGTGCTGCATATTGCTCACCTCTAACAAAGGCTGGTGTGCATACAATGCTTCCCTGCCAACCACGAAGGTAGGACATCAAGAGGACATCTAAGTTAAATCTGCGTCCACCCGGCTATCAATCCCGCCTTGGTGTCAATTTTGCTGCAAGCCGCCTACTTTCGCTCTTTGGCCCGGAATCTTTCTCGGCATGAGAGACTAGGGTCATCTGAGATGGGCCCTTCCTTCCTTTCCACATTAATAGTCTTTCACGATTCTCTAGCTCAAGGTCACCTATCACGCCACTCCATGCACTTCGTCCTTCAAGTCTCATGCTATCCGTCTTGCCGATTGCAGACAGTGGAGCACTGCTCCCCTCTCTCACCTTTCATCCTGTCTCCCTTGCCTTGCCTCTCCTCCCTTGACAGAGGCCTTCATCATCAAGGCTTTCGAGGGCTTTGGGCTGGTCACGCACAGCACAGCAGAAGATAGCAGCAGAGGAAGCAGCACCGCAGCAGCAGGAGAAGCCAAACCACCAGCAGCAGAAAGCAGGAGCAGCACCGGCAGCAAGAAGAAGTGCAGCAGAAGAGAGCAGCAGCAGCAACCAGCAAGCGAAGAGCAGGCAGCCAGCACCAGGCAGAGTCAGCGGCCTAGGGGGTGGGGATGGTGGATCCTATCCTCTTGCAGGGGCGTGGCAGAAGAAATGGCACAGGCTTCCTCTTCTTCCGCATGGTCTCTGATGAAGATGTCTGTGGGGGGCTGACGCAATGCATTCTCCCCGCATGCACAGTGATCCACTATGCATCCGCTCTGCATCTGCTACACATCTGCATCATCCGCTACGCATCCGCTCTGCATCTGCTACACATCTGCTATGCATCCGCTTCATCCGCTACGCATCTGCTCTTTCCGCTACGCATCCGCTTTGCTATGCTCCCCCAGAAGCCCTTCGGACGTGCCATCCGCTTCCATCCGCTTTCATACACTAGGCTTCCGTTGAGCATCCGTTTTACATCCGCGATACGTCCTCCCCCCGTCCGTTGTTGTCTGCTCTGTTTATGCAAATTTGGGGCACTTTTGAGATCAGATAACAACGGATGGAAAATTTGCTCGGCCGCTGTGTCCTTTTTACATACGTTTTGCATCCGTCGGGCGATGTGACCTGGCCTTAAGTTCCTATATAATTCTATAATGTCTTATATGTTTCATATAGGAGACTATTTACTTGGCTCAAATTGGGGCACTTGCCTATTAAGGGCAACAACTTATTTTCTGTTCAAACTCAGAAATAGAATGGATTTCAAATGAGTGATCAGGTTTAATATTTTGTGGTGGAGGGAAAACACTAGACTCTTCATAAGGTAAGCCATGGCTCATTCAGGTAAGTGCCTGCAGGATCAGGACTGGTTAACCTGTTATGCCAAAAGAGCAAGTGGGGAGTTTAGGGAAGGAGGTAGAGAAAGGCAGCAGATAAACAGACTTCCCTGTCTGCCTGCGCTACCTGGTTAGGACTCATTTGTCAGGCACTAAATAGAGTTGGTTCCACTACTGGAATTTGTAGAAGCGTGGGAAAACAGAGACTCGAGACCAGCGTAACTTCAGCTCTTTATTAAATTGTATAGATCTGTGCTGGACCTGCGAGTCATGGCAGCTCTTCTTATAGAGATTGCCGGCAGCTCTTCCCCAATGACAGCCTTCTGAATCTCCCGCGATCGGCTCGGCCAATCACGGGAGATTCTTTACTGACCAATCACTGTAGTTCTTCTGTCCAATCACAGTGCAGTCAGTCTTAGCCAATCAGGTTAGAGTATTTCAAGAATGTTAATATGGAACACCCCTCCCTTCTTGATGTGGTCCATCCTACGTGATGTAGTTGCGTAGGTAGGCAGGGCTTTTAACCTTCCTACTTGACCTGCGCAGCTCAGTTGCTGCGTGGTCGTCAGATGGTTCAGATGGGATCTTTGTCGCTCCTGGTCTTCTCCATGGAACTGGCTGGAAGGGTGAATCAGGCCTTTTGCCACAACTCCCACCTGGTCTACTGGGCTCGGTTGAGTTGTCAGCTTCTTTGTTCCCGGCCGGTCTTTCCGGGCTGGTTGAACAGGCTTGGCTGTTCCTTCCAGGCGAGGTTTCGAGTTGGTCGTCTTCCGCTGGTATCATTCTGCTGCTTTCGCTTTTCGGTGAGTATTGTTGGTTTCTTCTGTTATTTATTGGTGTATGGATTGACTGCTTGGTTTCTGTTGGTTGGGCGTGTTCGGTTTGCCGTTGTGTCGTAGGAGGGTTTTCTCCTTTTTGATAATTGTTTGGGGTTTCTCCCCTCTATTTTTTTTATTAATGACATTTTGTTAATTTTGCGTGTTTTCGGCATTGCTTGAATTTATTCGTGATCTTAGTTGATCGACATGTCGTTTCCACTGTCTTCCATCCTCCGTTTCCAGCTGGTATGACTGGGGACCTGTTACTTGGGTTATTATTGCAGGTATTCACAGTGGGTCCCCTGAAAAGTTTTTGGCGTAGACAGTGTCTCCCGGTTTAAATGTACGGTACCGGCTGGATGAGTCTGGTGGTTTTTCGGGGTTGTATGTCGGGTGTATGTCTGTCAAGATGGGATTGGAGTTTTCTTCCCATCAGGAGCTCAGCTGATATTGGCTTTCGCACTTGGTGTTAGGTGTTGTATTGTTAATAGTTTATTTTCTCATGTATGCTCCCTGTGTCCATTTTTTCTAAAGCGACTTTGGTGTATCTGACCATTTATTCCGCCTGCCCGTTCGCCACCAGATGAACGGGCACTGTCAATGCGTGTCGTATGTCCCTCTCTGCGAGAAATTGTTCGAATGTCAATGCCATGAATTGTGGCCTGTTGTCAGATACTATCAAGTCAGGTAGGCCATGGGTGGCAAAAAGTCTGTTTAGTT
>BHFT01067297.1:0-21485 GCA_004320025.1 Laticauda laticaudata | reverse complement strand
AGGGGGTGGACATGTCGGTATCACTAAAATGCATGCCTGAATTTTGCTCTGGGTTCCTTCATGCCTGAGGGAACCCGCCTCTGCAGACACGTGAATAAAACCTTGTTTTCCTTGGATCAACGAATCTTTTGGTGGTTTTTATTTGCTTCCCACCTCACACTTCTCTCCTTGATTAGTTTCCATCCATTGTTTCTGTCTTGCTTTTGGTGCTTCAGTTTGACCCCCTCATCTTGTGTAGGAGCCCCTCAAATATTGGAACACTGCCAATCATGTCACTCTAGTCCTTTTCATCAGACTAGACATAGCCAATTCCTGGCAACTATTCTTCATATGTTTAGACTCTGATCCCGCTTACCATCCTTGTTGCTCTTGTCTTCCATTCTTTCCAGATCTCAACATCCATTTTATTGCAGTGACCAGACATGAAGGCAGTATTTCAAGTATAGTCTTACAAAGGCTTTGTATAGTGCAGAGAATGGCTGCAGGTTCTAACCAGTTCTGGAGAACCGGTAGTGGAAATTTTGAGTAGTTTGGAGAACCGGCAAATACCACTTCTGATTGGCCCTGCCCCTATGTGTTCTCTGCCTCCTGAGTCCCAGATAATTGGCTAGGTCTTCTTTTGTTGCCCTGCACGGGAGAACGTAGCTAGAAAGCAGGTTTGTGGGTTGGGAGGGAATGGAGATTTTGCAGTATTGGTGGTGCCATGTCCACCAAGCCATGCCATGCCATGCACACCAAACCACAGCCACAGAACCGGTAGTAAAAAAAATTGAATCCCACCACCGGTACAATTGCATTTCATTTCTCATTTTATAGATCCAGGAAGGATGAAGAAGGAGGGGAATTGAAAAATTAGGGACTGTGATTAGCATATTCTACACAGAACATTAAGCTATCATGGGTGACCAAACAGAGGGAAGGGTTGAAACTCAGAATGGTTTTTTAGTTAGTTTCATTTTCAGTTATTTTACCTTCAGATGCTGAAAAGCTTCAGGCTTCAGTGGCAAAAGGATTAGGATGAGGTGCTGGAGTGAACTATGGCTTGTCAATTCCAAGTAGGGCTGGTTGGTATTGATTATTCAATACCATTTCAATCCATGTCACAGCTGGATTTAGAAAAGCAGATTTGTTGTTCTGTTGGAATGGAGTGAATGTTAATTTCTTTTATGGTTTTACATTTGTTTATTCTGGGAAGGCTTATGCCAGTATGGTTTGTACATTTTTAAATAATAAAGCATTCTAATTGTCACCTACAAAGGAGCTCTGTAGTGTTCATCACTTTTAACACTCTTTGATGTCATCTTACTACATTCGTAATAATATTCAGTAGAGCTACTTGTGAAAAAAGAAAATAAGAAGACTGTATCTCAGCAACTAGATTATAAGAATGTCTTCCCTTTTCATTTTCTCATTTTATCAACCTTGTACTTTGTTCTATCCTCCTTCAAAATGAACAAATTTCCCAGTATAAATCCGAATTAAAGTCTTGGACTTTGACATAAACCAGGACTTGAGTCTAGCAATATGATAACGAGTCCTCAGATCATAAAAATAAACCACTGTTTATTACAGGTTAGCTCTAGTGAATGTGTTATAATTGTAACAACATTATTGTAATATATAGGTTGAAACAATGTCCTGCAGATATCTAAAATATTATATTGCAGACTAATGTTCCTGTTTTATACCTTGGGACTCTGATGTGCTGAGATAAATGTGATTACAAGACATCAATATTGAGGAGATATAACAATCATGTCATTTCTTTCCCTGTGAGTGTTGAAAATTATTCCGTTCACTGGTGTACCTAATTCTTGAGTACCACTTTGGATGAGGTACGTGTTCAGTGAATGAATAAATAGCAATCAAATTCAGTTGGATTATTAACTCTTTCTCTACAGACTAGAAAATGCTAGAAAATGGACCATAATCTTAGATTTTTTTTCTGCAGGGGAAGAAAAGATGAAAAATGTTCTCTCTTTCTCTCCCTCTGTTTTGCTTCCTTATTGATTAGTTGCCTTTAGTGGAAAGAATGAGTACAAACTGAAATAAATACAACTTTCCAGATCCATTTTTCCAGATGGTATGTTTGAATTTCAATGGCTTGTGCATAAGTTTGTCTGTGAATTAAGATCTGTGGAAATTTCAGAGGGATTTATATTGGATCTGTCAGGGAATTGCACAGCAGGTGTTCCAATGAAGTCAGAGACACTGATATGAACTTGTAGTTTTATATAAATAAAGGAAACTTCTCCTTTAGACCCAGCAACCAATCATAATGTAGATTGCCTCATGCAGAAACGTACACTCTCCAACCAATCAGTTACCACTGGGTGTTCTGGCCCACTTTATTTTTTTCAGCTATTCAATTAAATATCTTAACAGGATTCAATCTGCAATAAAAATGGTTTCTCCAACAGCTCTGCAGCAGTTTGAAAAGTGTAGATTTTTCTTTTTGAGAGATGGCACATGTGTTTACCTTCTCTCTCTTTTTTTTAATAAAATTTTTAATAAGTAAACATTAAAAACAGTTGAATACAGTGTGATTTTCTTGGCCATCATTTTGGCCATACAAACCATAGCATAGAAATACATATAGTAGTTAATTTTCTCTTTTTCCTTATGTTGTTAATATAATGCTTGTTACATATTTGTTTCTATTTGCATTTATATACATTTATATACATATTTACAACCTGGCTTCTTATCCATCTCTTTTTTTCTCTTTATAGTCTTTATATTCATATATTCATATCATATTTGTCCATTATATTTCATTTTGTTTAATTTATAAAACTTTTACTTTCATTCCTATTAAGCATCAACAATTTCTGTTTTTCCCCCTCGACTCCAGTATCCTTAATTCTAGAGTTAGTCTGTCCATCTCTGCACAAACTAATATTTTCCTTATTATTTCACTTCCTATAGAGGTGTCTTCATTCTTCAAGTTTTGGGCATACACCAATCTCGCAGCAGTCATTATATGTAGCATTAAATATATTATTACTTTACTATCTATTTCTCATCAATAATTCCCAGGAAGAACATTTCTGGTCTAAACTCTACTTTTTGGCTAACCATCTCTTGTACCCATATCATTATTTTCCACCAGTACTTTTTTGCTTTTACACATTTCCACCACATGCGATACTATCTCCATGCTACATTTCCAATATTGTGGTGATACACTTTTACTTATTTTAACCAATCAGGTTGAAGGGAGGTGCCATCTGTAAAACATTTTATATTGATTCTCCTTATATGAAGTTGCCAGCATTAGTTTTCTATTTCTTTCCCATAACTTTTGTCAATTGTCTAATTCAATATTATAACCAAAATTCAGAATCTACCTTGTCTCTGAGGATACCCACTGAAGTTCCTGCTGTAATGTTAAGAAATTTATTAACTAGACAATAAATATATTATCACTGAATCCTAAAGCTTTATGCTGCCCAACAGATAGATACTGGCTAGAAAAGCCTACACCAGTATAAAGCTATTAGTTTGGCATGTGGCAGCACCTAGTTAACCTAAGTTGATCTCTAAATCTAACTCTGGTTAAGTACATTGGTATGGGACTATTGAGAGTATTAGGGATGTAGACAAAATGAAAAGTGATGAAAAATTCCCAGAAGAAGGCTCTAGCAGATATTTCTGTATTGCTGCTAAAAAAAAACCCTGCATGAGTCAAATTACATGAGTCAAACCTGATCCAAGAGTCAAACTCAACTCAGGTCCACCTCTGTCATTCAGTTTGGGTTAGGGTTTTAATGGGAGAGGGATTTCTTCTCAAAGCTACTTTGTGAAAGAATATGGCCCAGTTCCTTTCAACAGTGCTGAAGTGAAGGGGCTCTGTAGCTTCACTTCTAATGCCTCCTCCAGTAAATATGTCTTCCATGGAAATCTCTTTTCAAAGTAAACTGTGAAGCTTTAAGGTATGAGTGCCTCAGGTCCTCATCAGGCTGTATTCTACTTACTTTGCACAGGTCTTAGTAAGGTTTTCTGAACAAGGAGATCAAATCCAGAATGTTAACTAACATAGTAGTAGTATTAATTTAAAACATTTCCCTGCAGCTTCTTATATGTGATTCAGAAGAAAAACAGAAGGAAGGATTTACAGCAGTAGAAAATGTTTCAAAAAATTGAAATCTGCAAAGCAGATCAAGATAGACTTGAGAGCAACTTTGTGTATGTGAGTATATAAAACCATTCCCACCACACTATTCTTCATGGAAGCAAAGGTTATAAACCAAAAATCTTGGTTTCATTTTGGTTGCTAGGCAACCCTTATATGGAGCAGCTAATTCAATTTGCACTTTGAGTCATCCCAAATAATATAATTTAAAGCAGTTAAAATGAAGGGCTGCCATTCCAACATGCAACTTAGAAAAGGGCAGTTTCCTATGTAAAGGATCTCACCTAAAATCCTACAAATAAGAAAATACAGGGGAAGAAGCAGGATGTAGAGGCAGAACAAATATAAGATTATCTCAGGGAGCTACATTAGCTCAGATGCAGTAAGGAAGAATTTCTTTAAAAGATAGGACTATAGGGGATTGGAATGAAGTTAGAAGTTTATTGTTATGCAGCTGTTTGGGGAGAACAGTCTAAGTAGATGAGATAATAAAAAAGTTGATATTAAAAGAATTTTGAAGAATGAAAAGTACCAGGAAAAATGAGGGATGGTTTTCAAAATTTAGGCAAGGAATCTCTACTGGGTTCAGGAGTGGATGTATTAAAGAACACAACAAAGGCACAAGACTTTGGATTGGAAAATACTGCTTATCATTAATATAACACTGGGAAAAATAGATGAATGGAATTTGAACCCTCAGAAAAATGTAGGCATCCAAGCAGTGTAAAAAGCAAAGAAACCACCAAACCAGGTTTGGATTCCAGCTACAGAAGGTGAGAACTGCCATACAGCATGTCACAGGGAAGACATCAATCAAAACCATGTCAGATCCAGGATATCAACTGCTATGTAGCAAGTGTTTTGCCAAGTGATCAGGTGCTGAGGCAGTTGGTTCCTTTAGATCAGGGGTCTTCAAACTTGGCAACTTTTAAGACTTGTGAACTTCAACTCCCAGAATTCCTCAGCCAGTTATGCTAAAGAATTCCTCAGCCAGCTATGCTGACTGGAGAATTCTGGAAATTGAAGTCCACAAATCTTAAAGTTGACAAGTTTAGAGACTGGTCTTTAGATCCAGAGGCAATGTACACTCCAGTAAATAAAGAGATGGTAGGCTTTTTATTGGCTCAAGCAAACGGATGTAAAAGCCTAACCTAAAAAGCATACATACTAACCAAGATGATACCCAAATCTCTTAAAATATGCCAGGAGCTCATAAGGACAGCAAAGATACCCTAAGGGTAACCAATTTCTACAATACCTAGTATTAGATTAGTCTGAGACTTTCACAGTGGGGAAATATTTGAAGTTCCAGGAAGATTCCTCACTCTTCTTTATTCAGTAATCAAAAATAACAAAAGAAAACAAGTAGGTTAGCTCAGAATGAGCTCTAAATTTCCACTACACAGCAGGTCATATAACAATAAATCAAGGGCGGTTGCAATATGGAAAGTAAGATGCAATGCTAGGGCCGTGGTGGCTCAGTGGCTAAGATGATGAGCTTGTCAATCAGAAAGGTCGACAGTTCAGCAGTTTGAATCTCTAGCATTGTGTAATTTGTCCCAGCTTCTGCCAACCTAGCAGTTTGAAAGCATGTAAAAAAATGCAAGTAGAAAAATAAGGACCATTTTGGTGGGAAGGTAACAGTGTTCCATGCGCCTTCAGCATTTAGTCATGCTGGCCATATGACCACGGAGATATCTTCGGACAGTGCTGGCTCTTTGGCTTTGTAACGGAGATGAGCACCACCCCCTAGAGCCAGAAATGACTAGCACGTATGTGCAAGGGGAACCTGTACTTTACCTTTACCTTAAGATGCAATAAACACTGTTGACAAGGGATTAAAAAGAAACTGTAAGGGACATTCACCATTAGTCCTACCATTAAATTTGGTCCTTTACTTTTTACTAACCTCTTGCAAACTAGGATAATTTTAGAGGGAAAAATGTGAGTAAAAGTATCTTCCTGTATATCTGTATGAGAGGCTTAAGCAACCTATGTCCTATTAAACTTTTATAGGTTAGCAGATCGTCTTTAAGTGCTGCATGTCATTTTATTAATGCATATGACTATGGATTCTCAATTCAAAGTGTCATTATAGATCATGAGGTCTTAACCACACCCTTTTCAGTGTCTGGACTGGGCAAATTGCACATGAGATGAAATGAAAGTGATTGAATTAACTATAAACTGCAATTTGTAACATAATTAAGTCCTCTATGTAATGAGACTCACATTCTTTTGGGAAACTTGTCTGCTAAGAGCAATGGTTATACTCTCTGTGGATGATGAAAAGATTATTTTTGGCTTGATAACATGAAAGCCAGAAGTGTTTACACTGAAATAGGGAAATAGGATCTGGGATAGGATGTGAGATAATGATGGATCAGCAAAAGTTTCTTCCACTGCCAGCCAGCAATCCCACAACCATGCGGAAGCACAGCAAGCCTAAGCCATCTGCTGCCAGCCCTGCCAAGAGGGACAGGGCTACCATCCCGCCACCTGGCCCTCACTCTTTATTAAATGCCCTGTTCATTGTAGGCCCACCCAACATACATGGCCCAATCTCATCCGTGTGATGAGACAGGCTGAAAGGAAGATCCATTAAGCATGCTACCATCCTGTTCTTGCCACTCCACTGCTCCAGCTGGGAGTTGCACCAGTGTCTCAGGAGGTTGCACTGCTTCTTCGCTTCATGTGAGGCTCTGTTGGGGCCTTGCACATCCTCAGTGTCGATCAGGGTTCGCCCTTGCCCTCCATTCACCAGGCTCCATGTCCCCATTTGCTTGTTGGAGGTCCACGAGTCTGTTCTGCAAGACTGGGTAGCGGGTGCAACATGAAGATTGTGCAGTGATACAGCAAGCCTTCCATGATCCTCCTCACGGTCTCCTGGGTGATGCTGCATGGTGGTGAGAAGCACCTGGAACCTGTTGCGCAGGATGCCAAAGGCGTTCTCCACCACCCGCCTTGCCCTGGACAGCCCTGTAGTTGAAGATCCTTCTTCACAGGTCCAGGGGTGACTGGAATGTGTAGGGTTTCATGAGGTAGGTTGTGAGGGAGAAGGCGTCATCCCCCACGATGAAGTAGGGCACATCTGTGTGTTGTTGGGAAGGGGTTCTGGGTCTGGGAATCCCAGGATGAGGTTGCCTTCCAGCCCCTCCTTGAGGTGGAACTGGCGTTGTATACCTGGGCATCTGAAGATGAGCCGTTGCCTGAAGCATCGATGTACATGAACTTGTCGTCACGCATCGACCATGGCGAAGAGGATGAGGCTGAAGAGCCCTTGGAGTTGAAAATAAGTGGAGCTGAGTTGGTTGGTGATTTGCAGGCCACGTGCTTTCCATCTATGGCTCCAATGGTGTGTGGTAAGTTCCACTTCTGATACCACTGCTCTGCAACTTTTCTTCCAGCCTTCTTCAGTGGAGGGTACTGGAGGAGCTCCTCCTTGTATTCTTCGATGATGGCCTGCACCACTTCTCCTGACCAAAATGCTGATGGTGTTGGATGGCACCCTCCAGCGTACTGCATGCTCCTGTAGGTGGTCCCTGAGGCCAGGCCGCAGAGTGAGTGCCACCTTGGAGCCCAGGTTCCAGCTGGGCCGGAAGCTGGTGTTTGCCTTGGTCAACCTGGGTGTCAAGCCGCTGCACAACTTCGTCAAACATGGCTGGATGCATCCTCATGAAGTTCTGGAACGCCCGAGTGTTTCGCTCCTGAGCTCCACCATCAGCTTGTTGTACAGTCCGTCTCTGCTCTTCTTGTGAACCATCTTCGGATCCAGACTCCTTTTTTGGGGTGGCTCCTTTTCTTCTCGCAGTAGAGTTCACAGAGGCCTGCAGATGGCTTCGCACTGGTTGCAGAACGATGGTGGCGCCAAAAGGACTTTGTTGCAATCCACAGTGGACATGACTGGATGCTGGTGGAAGAGGAAGAGTCAGATGTAGGCTGCAGAGTGCAACAGGTGGGCTACTGGTCTGAAAGTGAGGATGCAGATGAGTTGCTCCCCCTTTTTATAGGCAGTATAGGTGTCCCTTTGCATCCTCTAGGCATCCTCTAGGGATCCTCTAGGCATCCTGCAGACATCCTTAATATCTGAGATCGGTCGGTCCCCTCCGCGAACATTTTTTCCGTTTTAAATGCTTTGTTTCCGTGCTGCATCCGCTAGGCATCCATTCTGCATCCATTCCGCATCTGTTCTGCTTCCTCCCTGCGTCTGGGTGGATGAAGTTGTGTGGATGCGCAGCAGATGCCTAGCAGATATAGCGGATGCGTAACGGATGCGTAACAGATGCGTAGCGGATGCATAGTGGATGCAGAATGGACGAACTGGATACATTTTCCGCGCAAAAGTTTTAGGCAGCCCAAAACTTTTGTAGCGGATGAAACGTCCATAAACGGATGCTGGACGGATAGAGAGGAAGCAAAACGGAGGGAGTGAGTACATCGCGTTTTCGAACAGATGCCAAGGTTTTTTGTCCGTTTTACATCCTCTTTGCATCCATTGGTTTGGTGTGACATGGGCTTAAGGGGCTGCCACAAAGAAAAGGGGGTCTTCTCCAAAGCACCAGAAGGCAAGACAAAAAACAATAGATGGAAACTAATCAAGGAGAAAAGCAACCTAGAACTAAGGAGAAATTTCTGGACAATTAATCAGTGGAACTACTTGCCTCCAGAAGTTGTGAGTGCTGCAACACTGGAGATTTTTAAGATGACATTGAACAACTATTTGTCTGAAATGGAATAGGGTTTCCTGCTTAAGCAAAGGTTTAGATTAGAAGACCTCCAAGGTTATACTGTTAAACCAGGAGACCTGGCAGGTATCCCCCTCTCCAACTTGGCAAATCTGTACCCCCTTTCTTTAAAAAAAAAAAAGAGGAGTTGACAGCTAATTGTAATTAAGCATTGCATGTAAAGGGGGATGTGGTGGGTCAGTGGCTAAGATGCTGAGCTTGTTGATCAGAAAGGTTGGCGTTTCGGTGGTTCGAATCCCTAGCACCGTGTAATGGAGTGAGCTCCCATTACTTGTCCTAGCTTCTGCCAGCCTAGCAGTTCGAAAGCATATAAAAATGCAGGTAGAAAAATAGGGACCACTTTGGTGGGAAGGTAATGGCATTCTGTGCAACTTTGGTGTTTAGTCATGCTGGCCACATGACCATGGAGACATCTTTGGACAGTGCTGGCTCTTCGGCTTTGTAATGGAGATTAGTACCACCCCCGAGAGCCAGAAATGTGCAAGGGGAACCTTTACCTTTATTGTGTGTAAATCCCTGAAAACTTCACCTTTCTTTCTTTTCCTCTTCTTTGAAGGACAATGCTGAATGCCAATTTCCCCCATTAAAATAAACAGGAATAGTAAATATGTAGAAGAAAATTTCAGCCCAACATCACTGCTGGATGTTTTGGAAAAGCTGTATAACTTTTTCACTATTTTCAGCTTTTGAATGCTTTCCAGGAAAACCCACTTAACATGAACTTCAGTAGTGAAGAGGGGATATAATCAAGTTAGGGGCAACCAAGTCAGTGAAGAATGGCAACTGGTATAATAGTCGCTATTTTCCAAACATGTTACTTATCACAGTTATGATCTGCAAATTTATAACAAGGAGGATGCCCTAATTGCAAAGGTTCAGGATTTCAGGATCAGTATAATGCCACTGAAAGCAGCTGAATCTCATTCCTTGAATCTAGTATTCTGTTGACCAATATATATATATTTATATCTGATGTTATCCTTCATCCAACCTTTTACTAAACATTCAACGATACTAATTGCTTCTTTGTAGTTACCTGATAAGGACAGGACACTTGGCTACCATCAGCCCACTAGTCCAAATATACTTTACCCATACTTTTATAAACATCTGAACATCTTCTAGAACTAATAGGAACCCTCATAAGCCATCGGTCTAGGCCCAGAAAACTAGTCTTCCAGTACTACATTCTGGAGTTGATTTGACAGAAAGGATAAGAACCATAGCAAAACATTGCCATAATTCCATTAATTCATCCAGAAAATTAATGGCACTGAACTCCACCAACATACCCAGAAGTACAAGCAGAATTGCACTCCTCTATATGACTTCTGACATACCATTCACCAAGATGTCCAAAGCAGTTTTGTACCATGTCCACTAGCCAAAATGCTTTGAAATAATTCATAAAATAGTGAAACATAATTATTTGGCAGGATGTAAGACCATCACTTCCTTATTTACCTTTTCCCAAAGTTGAATATTTAAGATGATTCATAATTATTGCCCAGGTCAAAGCTGGATTTGCTCAAAAAAGGCATCAAAACTAGCTCCTTTGAGCAAAAGGTGACATATCTTCTCCCTTCTGCAAGGCATTGGTTGTTTCTCCTGATCAGAGAGATAGCCTCTGTCCTATTTGATTTAATTAGCCATGATAAGAGACAGAGACATCATTTCTCAGCATGCTTTGCTCATATCTTCAAGATCTACGAGCTCCAAATATCAAAACTATCAGGACAAAAAGTTGTCATTTGTGTTTTCATTTTGTACTTGGCAGGATTTCACGAGTATGATGCAGAAAACTGAGTGTGAAGTATAAGGGAAGTGCAATTTCAAGATAGGAAGGATGTCCCCTCCCCCTGTGTGCATCCTGCTCCCTTTCCCCCCCATCTTTTAATTGTAAATTATTGCTATTTTTTATTGCTTCAGTGTTGGCTTTTGGCTTTTAATGTTTATAAGCCACCCAGAGTCAAATAAACAAATAATCCACCATCATTTTTCTTATTTGGGGAATCAGCATAAGCATAAACATAAGCATAAGCGCACCAATCGTGCCTAACATCCCTGTCCTATTGTTTCTTTTTATTTTTCTTATAAGTATCCATCTCATGTATTCAAAACTATGTTTATTCTTATACCTGTATCTTGTAAGCAATTGACAAATCAAATAAATAAAATAAACAAATAAATAAAATCTTAGCATTTTTCTACTTTCCTAAGAAAATGAATAGCAGCCTTTCCCAAGAAACAAGATAATTACAATTATTATAGTTGGAGACTCTAAGCTTTAAACTAGAATGAGCAAATCACAGCTTATGGGATACATCCAGCAATATGGACCCACTAATACCTCCCCACACCTAAGAATGTTATTAAACCAAGTGGCAGATTGTTCAGTGACACAGTCATAGGTGCTTCTTTGGGAAAATGAGAACAAAAAGAAATATATGAGCTTTTCGAAATGTGGACAATTTTTGTTGAGATGTAAACATTCTTCAATCATTTTTGACTGTGGCAAAAGAAAGCAAATTTAGTATCAATAGGTGCATTGGGTGCAATCCCAAAACAACAGGAGCACCACTTGAATATCATTGGAATTGACAAATTCATAATCAATTAATTGCAAAAGACGGCTTTATTGGAACAGCTTGCATCCTGTGAAGATACATGTAATACCACCAGCTATTAACATCTACTTATCCTAGGTCCTTGGGAAGGATTCTATAGGTGGACAAAAATGCCAAATCCAGTCTGAATATTGACTGACTGTGGATGAACCATAAAGTAATAATAAAACCTGTAAAAGTTGTAATTCACAAGTAATAAAAAATTGGTGGGAAAAAATAGTAAAAAAAAAATAGCAGGTTAAAATATTGTGGGATTTCCAAATACAAACTGATTAAGTCTTGGTGCATAGCACACCAGATTTAACTGTGGGATGTTACTTTGAAAATATGAACATTAAATGTTCATTTAAAAGATGAACAAGTGTTCATTTATCAGTTACAAAAGGCCAACTGGTTGGATCTGCATATATTATGCCAATCCTTTTCAACATTCTAAATTCTTGGGAAGAACTTGATGTGAATGAAGACCAAACTCAACATCAACTAATGAACTGGCAGCTTTAATTTTACATTATTTGGTTCTCCCCCCCCCCCCCCCNGAGAACCGGTAGTGGAAATGTTGAGTAGTTCAGAGAATGGGCAAATACCACCTCTGACTGGCCCTGCCCCCATCTCTTCTCTGCCTCCTGAGTCCCAGCTGATTGGCTGGGTCTTCTTTTGTTGCCTTGCACAGGAGAACAGAGCTGGAAAGCAGGTTAGTGGGGTGGGGAGGGAATGAGGTTTTTCAGCATCAGTGGGAGAGGGAATGGAGATTTTACAGTATCCTTCCCCTGTCACACCCACTAAGCCATGCCCACCAAACCTTTTTCTTTGCTCACAGAACTGGTAGTAAAAAATTTTGAATCCCACCACTGTTGGGAAGGATTCAGTCAGAAGACAAAATGCCAATTCCTGTCTAAATATCTGGCTGACTGTGTGTCAGTCATAATAATAGCAACGGGGAGAAATTTCTGCATAGTGTCTTCCTTTAGAAATGAACGGGAGTGTAACAGCCCAGCCAGACTGCAGACTGTTAGATAGTTTTACAATAAAAGATAGACACTCGCATGCAAATGCCACACTACATTTCAAGAGTTTATCTCCTTTGTAATAAATTTCCTGAGCAATTCTCTTTCATCAAATTGAAAAATATAGCTTTTTCTCAGCTTTTTCTCACCTGAAACACAGATGCGATTATTGTCTCTTAGGCAGGAACATATGAAAAGCTCTTTGTTTGCCAAGATATTGATCAGGCTCCTTCCTGAATACACATCACCCAGCCACTCCAGAGAGTCAGGTAATTAAATTCCATAGCAATAGAACTGGAGATCACCATTTAAACCATGTAAGGTGCTTAACTGAGCCCATGAATATGAGCATCAGAAGACAAAAAAAAGCTGCTTAGGTAGATAGTGGTAACAGATGCTAAGCTTTGCTTTCTGACTTCTTGCTAATTATTCACCTACTTTTAAATGGCAGCCTTTGTGATAGATTCCTTTCTAGAAGACCAGATTTACCTCTCTTTTAAAGATGCTTCCATAATGTGACATGTGTTGTGTCTCATGTAGTTAGGCATTACTAGGATTGAATTGATTGCTTCCCATAGTCAGAACATGTCCAACTCAAAAGCTTTAAGGGTATATTATTCTCCAAAGCACCTGAAGGCAGAACAAGAAGCAATGGATGGAAAGTAATCAAGAGGAGAAGCAACCAAGAACTAAGGAGAAATTTCCTGACAGAACAATTAATCAGTGGAACAACTTGCCTCTAGAAGTTGTGGGTGCTCCAACACTGGAGGTTTTTTAAGAAGAGATTGGACAGCCATTAGTCTCAAAAGGTATAGGGTTTCATGCTTGAGCAAGGAGTTGGACTTTCCTGCTTTCCTCCAAGGTCCCTTCCAACTTTGTTATTCTGTTATTAAATATCACACAATCTAAATCAAAGATTTCCATCAAAGAACTGGGAGATTTGCACTAGTATAGAAAAAAAAAACCAGAACGTTAGTCAGACTTCCAGTTCCCTTCCTTTATCAAGGTGGATACAATTCCTCATATTCCTAGTTGCTTCTCAACCTCATGCTTCTCTGCTATTCCTCCTAGCCATGGTATTCTAACTCTCCATTTCATTTGCACAGGTCTGTTTCTCTTCTATTTCTTTGTCTTGGATGCTTCCTCTTTCTAGAGTTAACCTGGCAATGAGCTGGGATTTTACTCTCCATCTCCTTTTTGGCCAGAATCATGGTTTCCTTTCTGTTCCACTGTTTTCAGTAGTCTTATCCTCAGTGCCACTGACTTAAAAAAAAAAACAAGCTCAACTGCCCAGATTTTTTTCTGTTTCATCACCATATGGCTTCTTTCTTTTCTTCTTGATTATCTGCATGTTTACAATTATTCTGGAATCTCCTTGATTATCTGGCACTACATTCCAATCATCATTGTAGTGCAAGGATGGATAAATTGGGAAAATTTGGAGTAGTAGTTCTGATCCCAAAGAAGTAGAAGGAAATCAACCAAACAATCTTCTAGAGCTGCTGCACCTGCAATTCCAAAGCCTGGTTTCAAGTTGGGAATTATTGTTGTTATCTGAATGCTTCAGCAATAGGGTTTCTGCTGGCTTATTTGTAGCATTCTTGAAAAGATGTGTTGATTTGTTGTGCTGATTTTGCTATGGGTATGATTGCTGCTAATGTACCCTTTTTATGTTATTATGCTGTTAGCCACCATCAAGGTCCCTCCAGGTCAGAAAGGCAAGATCAAAATGGTATAATTTAATAAATACATACTAATTTGTTGCTTATAATACTTGACCCAGAGGGTAAGAAACGGGATTGAATTGTGGGTGGCAACTGAAAGACATTTCTAATAGGAGGCAATGGGGCCATTCAGCTTATGTCTCTTTCAGAAAATAAAATAGCTATTCCTTCAGAGAAAACTCCAACCAAGGCTAAAGAAAGCATCCAGTACAGGCAAACTTAGAGTTCCTGTCCATGATTTTATTTTGCTGTTAATATCTGTATAGAAGTTTTTCTTCACAATGTTGATGTTTACAAGTTCTTGATACAGGATAATCTACTGGCATTAAAATCTGACCTTCACAAGATGACAAATGCCATCAACAGAATTTGTTGAGAGTGTATAAATTTGCCCAGAAGTATTTTGTGGGTCAAGTGCCAAACCCTTTAACTCAACCAGACAACAATATGCAGCACTTGGAACAGTGTGCAGCTGCTGGCAAAAAAGCCAATGCAATCCTAGATTGCTTAATAGAGGAACAGAATCAAAATCACGTTCTAGTACCACTACACCAGTGTTGTGATTCCAAATTTTTTACGACTGGTTCTGTGGGTGTGGCTTGGGAGGCATGGTGTGGCTTGGTGGGCATGGATACTGAAGGACACTCCAAAATCCTCAATCTACCCCACTCCTGGGGGAAGGTTACTGCAAAATCCCATTCCCTCCCCACCCCACTAACCTGCTTTCCAGCTCCGTTCTCCTGTGCAGGGCAACAAAAGAAGACCCAGCCCATCAGCTGGAACTCAGGAGGCAGAGAATAGATGGGGGCGGGGCCAGTCAAAGGTGAGATTTGCCAGTTCTCTGAACTACTCAAAATTTCCGCTACCATTTCTCCAGAACTGGTCAGAACCTGCTGAATATCACCTCTGAATTGTACTTTTCTTTTTCTATCTCTTGGGCCTAAAAGAGAATGTGGCAGATATCTGGTCAATTTTATATGGTTAATAAAACAAAGCAAAACAAAAGTGGTGCCAGTTTGGTGCAGTGGTTGGGGCACCAGGCTAAAAACCAGGAGGCTGTGAGTTCAAGTCCCACCTTACGCATGAAACCCAGCTGGATCACTTTAGGCCAGTCACTCTCTATGGTCCAACTGACCTCACAGAGTTGTTGTGGGGGGAAATGGGAGAAGGAAAGTATATTTGGAGTGTTGACAGTTGAATTATTTACAAAGCATAATAAAGGCAAAATCTAAACAAGAATCTCCTTCACTGTTCCATGGAGCAGCTTGTGAAAAAAGAATCAACAAAATAGATATGCCATGGTCCAGAGGAGAAACATATTTGAACATAAATTCATTGCTCTATTAGTGGCAAATCCATTTCTCATGATCTCATGGTCAGTCCAAGAAATATTGTAAATGTCATACCATTTCTGCAGAAATTTATATATAGCTGTGAGCACAAGGCATTTTTATGGGGGAGGAGAAAGGAATTTTGAAAGGCCCCGTGCATTTTCAACAACACGCTGAATTTTTAGGAAAGGACAAACAGTAAGTTGATTTCATTCAGTTTGCTACAGCCCTACTGGGAATAGAAAGCCTAAATCCTCTCTCATTACAATTCATGGTGAAATTATTTCACATTGGTAATCTGGAAAGCTATAAGCATCTACTTTCTATCTATACCTTCTTTCAGCTGCTCATTTTTAACTAAGCATTTATCATATTTTCCCATTAGTATCAGACTGAACTTTGTGTTGTTTTAATTGGTGTTTCTATCTGCTTTTTGCATTGTTTGCCTTAAAGCTTTTTACAGATTTAATTTTTTTTAATGTCCATTACTTTAAAACATTCCAGAGCTGAGCTGAATTTTTATGTTGCGCTCTTGAAGCTGCAATCTGCATCTCTGATGAAAGAAACATTTGACAAGCAGCTAGAGATCCTGAAAAAAAAAATCAAAAGGAAGGCTGTGCATTTTATTCAAACCCTAGACATTAATCACAACTTTGGTAAAGCTGGGCTCAAGTCCCTAAAGTTGTTAGATAGCAACTCAAAAGCTCCAGGCAGCTTAATCCCCACTGTGTATACCAAAACATTGTTCATGAAATTTGATTAAATCAGAAAGTTAAGCAAAATGCACCTAAAGGCATGGAGAACAGTGAACATCAAACAATCCTGGGTACGCAATGAGAGCCAGCTTGTGGAGGTGGGTGCGCTAACTGATGGTGCGCTAACTGAAGCTTACATAATTTCTGCTCTAGTGCATCATGCTGTTCTGCTAGGAATCTATTCCTTCATATGAATGGAATTTAATAATATTGGGGAAATTCTAACTCCCAGAATTCTCTTAGTAGAAAGTTAGCACCCACCCCTCTCCTAGAAGAATTAAATATTTTGAGAAATATTAAAAAAGCAGAATATTGTATTTCCCTAAAGGAGAAACATGCTCTTGGAAAGCAGCCCCCACCTTTCTTAATAGCCCCAACAGGACTGGGCCAGCCTATCTACAAGACAAAAGACATTCAGCCTCAGGGTGATAGGAGCAGCCCTTACTTAAGATCCAAACCAGGAAAGCCATTAGGCCACAATAGGAATTGCATAACAAAGCCCCTTCATTGCCTCAACCCAAGCTTCAACTTCAAGCTTGACTCAGATAACCTACACATTCAGCTATGACCCCTGCATAGCCCTATAGGAGTCTGACAGTAACCAATAGAACATATGCCCTTGCCACAGAAACAGGAAGCTCAAGGGTAAGACCCAAGATAGGGTAAAAATAACCCTCACTCTACACTCCTTTAAACCATCTTTCCAATCAGCCTTTATGTTTCCAGTCTTTCTCCCCACTTGGAACTGAACCAGAGGAATATTTCTTCCAACACACTAATCAACAATCCAAGAGGTTTCAAAGGTTGATGAAGGCTGATACAGGATATGAAGAATTGATCTTTCACCCTGACTTGTATCTTATTGACATTTTTGCCCCTAACAGTGTTGCAGAAAGAAGTCTGTGGATGTCACTGGAAATAAAGGAAACAAGCATCACAATATGAAAAGGTAATCTGTTTGTTTTAATGCTATTTGCCAAGAAGCAGATATGTTTTTTTTTAATGTTATGCATCAGATTTGCCCAAAGACTGTATTCCATAGAAAAGTTGGAATACAGATAGTCCTTGCTTAATGACATTAAATGGTTTAATGACCATTTCAAGTTACAATAGACTCAGTAAGAGGATTTATGTCTTGTGAAGCACTTCCAGTCATCAAAAAAAGGTTATGTTGGTCAAATAATCACATTTTGGACATTTGGCAATCAACTCACATTTATAACTGGTTGTAATATTCTGCAGTCATGTGGACCATGATTTATGACATTTTTGCTGTTTTCCAGCAGAAAATGGTTAAAAAAAAACACCTATTGGATATGCTGTGTTTACTAAACAATACATTTTGCTTAACAAAGGAGGTGACTCACTTTACAACTATTATAAAAATAGTCATAAAATTGAGGTAGCTTACATGGTAACCCAGTTCATGATTGTACTGATTTATGACCAAAATTTCAGGCCCAACAGTGGAAATAAATCAAGAACTATCTGTATATATTTATTCATTAGGGTTTGGGAAGGTCACATCTACACTTTTCCATTTGTGGACCTTTACAGAATTCTAGTTCTAAAGTTCTAGTCCTAAAATATGGTACAGTGGTAAGCATGCTGAGAAAGAAAATATTCTTTGTTGGATTCCTGGAGTTCTCTGGGCTTGGTTTTCCTTTGTTTTTTAGAAAGCAAATTATCATGACATATGGAGACAGAGAGAGATAGCATTTCCTTCAAATCCGAGCAACTCTTGTGGGTCAGACAACAAACTCACATTATGGTTCAGCTTGGAATAATTGAAAGAACTTGAAGTATAAGAAATCTGTGGAGAAGCTGGCTAAAGTTACAGGAATGTCTTTGAAAAGACTACAACACTATAAGAGATTGAACCAATGGAACATATGGGTTTTGGAAAATGTGGTGTATGAATGAAGCATCCCCAGAAAGAAGTTGCTTTGCTAAAAGAGCAAGTCTATGTGATTATCAAACACAGAAATGGGGAAAGGTACTGATGCAGAAGTACTCCCTGGAAGGTCTGAATTCAGAATTTATGATACCTAATAGTTATTTAGTTTTCTTACAGTCCTTAAAACATAAACTTTGGAAAATCCTTCAGATTTCCTCTGGGAGTGAGACAGATCCTGTCCCAAGCAGTTACATCAATGTCCAATACAGCAACTTCTTTAATCACCATGAAACCAAAGTCAAAGTATTGTCTAGTGATTGGTTCCCTTCCTGAGCCCCATTTTCTACTTTTGTTTTTTTCCATGAACCATACAGGTTCAATCTGTCACTTTTCTCCATAGGATTTGATCCTGGGAATCCAAAAACAACTAGACATAAAGACATGCCATCATTCTGTTAATTCCCACAGGCCTGTCATATGCCTAAGGATATCGAATCATGTAATAGAGATGTATTGCTATTATCCTTCTCATCTTCTCTTCTTCTCATCTTTCCTTCTCTTCTTCTCATCTTTCTCATCTTACCTACTACCTTCTCCTATTAATATCTTATGACTGATCACTTGTTTGTATCTTACGATTTATGATCTATGACATCACTTTGTTGTTTGTACGTACACTAAGAGCTTATACACCAGAGACAAATTTCTCATGTGTCCCATCATACTTGACCAATAAAGAATATTCTACTTTCAACCCATCCTTTCTGTTTGCATCTCTTGCCTTCATAATCCAAAACGGCACATTTTCATTCCATGTTGTTTCAACAGTATGTAGTGGCAACACATAGCTGGGCCACTGAATAATTCATCACTCCCTAATCTCGATTATAAACAGTCCTTAAAACAAGCATTTAAAGCTCAGTTTGTATATAGGCAGTAACATTTGCTTCAACTAAATGGATGGGGAAACAGGAAGATAAATGCCTCATGAATAATAACACTTGGTAAAGAGTGGAATCTTCACCTATATCTGTATCGTGGAATACATGGCTACATTGTTAAACACCATAAATGGAATAATTTCCTTCTTTTAATCCACAAAACACAACTTTTTGAGTTCCAATGATCCAATCTGACAACCAAATCACCTTAATCTTTTTATGGAAAGAGATAAACTTTATATATAAACCAGACCCTGACTTAATGTATCTCTGACATGGGGGATACATAAGGTGTTGCTTGAAAATTTTGAAGCTGGACATATCCAGGAAAACAGAAAGATTACTGTAAATATAGCAATAAAACAAGAAAGCATGGATAACTGTGGATTGAGTACAAAAGTACATGAACAGTATGAAAGAAGCAAGTTGGTGGCTGGTCATATACAGTGAACAAATGAGGATCTAATCACAGTGGTGGAAGGGGAAGGACAAAAAAGTCATGATGATATGGAATTGTTGAATTCCTTAAAAAATGAAATGAGATTTCCACCGAAGCAATGGCAGACTGATGATAGCTTCACTTTTTACAGAGCCAACAGCCACAACAGAATAAGGAGCTGGTGAATAAATCAGTGCTTCAAAAACCCCACCCTGGATAAAGAGGAACAGCTGGGATAAGCATAAATTCTCCAAACAGATGTTCCCTAAAAGTAGACTATAAACAGCAATCTTCAGCAGATTTTAGAACTCTGGAAGCTGAGGGCTTTGACAGCCACAATTTGGGGTCTTCAAACAGATCCTGGATTCATCCATTTCTTCTCTTAATTACTTAGAAAATGGCCTGTTAGCTGTTTTTTTAATGTTAAGAACAGAGGTGGTATTCAGCAGGTTCTGACCAGTTCTGCAAAAACCACCTCTGACTGGCCCCGCCCGCATCTATTCTCTGCCTCCCAAGTTCCAGGTGATCAGCTAAGTCTTCTTTTGTTGCTCTGAACAGGAGAACAGAGCTGGAAAGCAGGTTAGTGGAGTGGGGAGGGAATGGAGATTTTACAATATCCTTCCCCTGCCACATCCACTAAGCCACAGCCAGCAAGCCATGCCCACAGAACCTGTAGTAAATTTTTTTGAATCCCACCACTGGTTAAGAATCTTCAACTTTCCTGACCCTGAGTCCTCCCTCGGTCCTTACCAAAAGCAGTTTCATATAAGTTTAAGAACCCGAAATTGGGTTTGTTTGTTGTTGTTGGGTTTTTTTTAAAACAAAAAGGGTGATTAGAATGTTGATTTTGGAAGGTTACAAATAGATTAAGGGGAAATAAGTCTCTGAAATTTATTATAAGAATCCTGGGTTGTTTAAAATCCTATTAAAAATATATGAAGTTTTTGCAATTAAACATAAGAAATCTTCCTGTGGGAAAATGTTGTGGATCAGAGAAAAACATGATAAGAGGAGACTTTAAAGGATGGACACAAGTGGCAATCAGAAAAAGCTAAATATTATAATTAAAGGAGAAGAGACCTGCTATCAAAGATTGGTGAAATATATATTTAACTTGTGAAGCAGTCAAGGATACTTGGCAACAATCTCTCAGAAATTTCTCGTTTCTCTGCTCCCATAAAGATGGATTTAAAAGAGAAGAGGATACTGATGAGAATGAGGATGTATTTGGATATGTGTTTAAAGTGACAGGATACAAAACTGATATGGGAAAAGATGTTACTATCAGGCTCCAAAAACAAAGAAAGATACCAAGATTCTTCTATAGTTTCCTTTATTGTTTATCAGCTACAGATAGAAATTGTGCCAAAATAAAAAAGATGAGTTGTACCATTAAACATATACACTTTATAGGAAGTAGTTGTTTTAATTCTCTTTCTTTCAAACAAACTCTCTAAATTTCACTGCCTTTTTCTCCTCAGGAATAAATCCTTCCCTTCTGGGAATATGGTGTATACTCCACCACAGTTACACAAGACTTACAAATGAAACTGGCTGATTTTTCAATAATTAAAAGGGATACACAAGCAATAAAACAGAACAGTGACTTGGACAACTTTCTTATCTTAGGCTTGTAAAAGAGAAGTTTTACTCATGATAGAATTCCTAAGAAAAGAGGAATGGAAAAATGAAAAATAGTGTTGGGGATACTATTTAAAAGTAATAATCATAAAATCATCAAGATTTTAAAAGCATAAAGAAGGCATATGAAATTGGTTTATTTGATCAGAGTTTAAGGCCGTGTTATACTGCACCAACGGATGCAAAGAGAATGTAAAACGGACAAAAAAGCTTGCCATCCGTTCGAAAACGCGATGTACTCAC
>BHFT01067287.1:0-26423 GCA_004320025.1 Laticauda laticaudata | reverse complement strand
ATACATATACATATACATATACATATACATATACATATACATATACATATACATATACATATATACATATACATATACATATATGGCATAGAATCACGTGAAGTGTTCGTACTGCTTTATAAAACCTTAGTAAGGCCACACCTGGAGTACTGCACCCAGTTTTGGCCAGCACATTACCAAAAAAGATGATGAGACTTTGGAAAAAGTGCAGAGAGGAGCAACTAAGATGATTCAAGACCTGGAGACAAAAACCCACGAAGAACGGTTGCAGAATTTGGGTTTGGCCAGTCTAGAGAAAAAAAGGACTTTTATGGAAAGACATGATATTAGTATCCCAGCATTGGAGGGGCTGCCCCAAAGAAGAAAGGGTCAATTTATTTTTCAAAGCACCTGAAGGCAGCACAAGAAGCAGCAGATGGAAACTGATCAAAGAGAGAAGCAATCTGGAATTAAGGAGAAACTTCCTGACAGGACAATTAATCAGTGGAACAGCTTGCCACTAGAGGTTGTGGTTGCTCCATTACTGCCTGGGCAGTCACTTGTCTGGAATGATGTAGGGTCTCCTGCTTGAGCAGCAAAGGGTTGGACTAGAAGACCTCCAAGATTCCTGATCTCATAAATTGTGGTCACATGACTACAGGAACGTCCGAAATGTGTGTCAGGATTCAAGCAGTGACCCCTATTTAAATCATGAGTCTCGAGCCAAACTTCCAAAGGATTTATTGAGAGTTAACATGCCGGCACTGCCTGGGTGTAGCCGACTCTGAGACACAGCATTCGTGGTCACCCTTGGCCCCGGGTTTCCCCCAGCCCCTGGGTGTATCCTGATTCATATTCTCCAATGGGACACATCCATAACCCAGAGTCATCAATTGTGCTCTCCAGTTCGAATTTTGCACGGCAGAAACTTCGGTTACCTAGTTGCTATCTTTGAAAACATTTATGGAATGCTCTTTCTGTTTTGCAAGCTGCCACACTGCTCCTCCTTCTCTTTCTGTTGGAAACTCGAAAAAGACCAGAGAAATATTTTATGAGTTGACAATGTGATCATGTCAGGTCAATGTGATTGGAACAGGGTCGTAAGTGCTGAATGATCTGTTGTAACTTCCAATGGTCACTTAGTCACTGCTTGTAAATCGAGGACCAGCCGTATATTTACACAAGAATTTCCTTTCCCTACTTTACAGAAAGGAGTTTGAGGCCTTCAAGGGTTTTGTGATAACGCTTCCCATCGCAAGAGCTTCACTTCTCTTTTCAAAAACCATGCTTAAACAAATTTGTCACACAATGCAAGGAGACTTTTATTCATTCAAAACTGGCTTGGGGGGTAGAGTATTTACATTTTATTCTTAAACGGTTACAGGCTTGGATCACTCAGGGTGGCTCCTTCAGGTTCTAAGCCCATGATGCCCATGAAATGACACCTTAATAAAATTGGGGTTTTCCTTGTTGTTGCTTGTTGGCCAGGTGCATCAGGCGGAGGAGGAGATCTCCAGTTGAGCCATCCAGCCCGGTCAAATTCCTTTCTGGAGACGTCCGTCCTCTCTCGCCGTTCTCATTTCCGCAGGCAGCATCGGAGATGCAGCTCTCTGTAAAAGGATGGGATTTATTTAAAAAAAAATTATTACCTGGTTCTGTGGGTGTGGCTTGGTGGGCGTGGTGTGGTGTGGTGGGTGTGGCTTGGTGAGTGTGGTGTGGCTTGGTGGGCCTGGCAGGAGGAGGATATTGTAAAATCTCCATTCCCTCCCCACTCCTGGGGGAAGGATACTGCAAATTCCCCCTTCCCTCCCTACCCCACTAGCCTGCTTTCCAGCTCCATTCTCCTGTGCAGGGCAACCAAAGTAGACCCAGTCAATCAGCTGGGACTCAATGGGAGTCAGAGAAGGGATGGGGTTGACAGGGCCAGTCAGGGGTGGGATTGGTTGGTTCTCCGAACTACCCAAAATTTCTGCTACCGGTTCTCTAGAACTGGTCCAAACCAGCTGAATACCACCTTTGGTTGGGTCAGTCCCAGACAGGTAAGAAAGATGGCCAAAGCTTTTCCTAGCTCTTGTGTATGGGGTTTTAGCAGCAACTCACTCTAGGACGGTCCCCAGCACATGGAGTTGCCACAAAGAGGAGGGGGTCAAATTATACTCCAAAGCACCAGAGGGCATCACAAGAAACAATGGATGGAAACTGATCAAGGAGAGAAGCAACTTGGAATTCAGGAGAAACTTCCTAACTGTGAGGACAATTAACCAGTGGAACCGCTTGCCACCAGAAGTTGTGGGTGCTTCATCACTGGAGGCTTTTAAGAAGAGATTAGACAACTGTTTGTCTGAAATGGTATAGGATCTCCTGCTTGAGCAGGGGGATGGACTAGAAGACGTCTAAGGTCCCTTCCAGATCTATTCTGATTGATTGGAAAATATTCCCCTCTGGATTTCTGTAAATTAAAAACCTGGGAATAGGTCAGTATCTCTCAACCTTGACCACTTTAAGATGTTGAGGGACTTCAACGTCCCCAGCCAGGAATTCTGGAAGTTGAAGTCTGTACATCTTAAAGTGACCATGTTTGGGGACCTCTGTTCTAAGACATCCTTAGTTCCAAGTTGCTTCTCTCCTTGGTCAGTTTCCACCCGTTGCTTCTTGTCCTGCCTTCTGGGGCTTTGGAAAAATAGTTGATATCCCCCACACACTTATTTGGGGCACCCTTTTAAATATTAGAAGACTGCTAATCATGTCACCCCTAGTCCTCTTCTTTGTAAGTCTAGACATATCTAGTTCCCTTCACTGGGCATTGTACATTTTAGCTTCCAAGACCCCTAATCCTCTTTGTTGCTCTTCTCTGCACACTTTCCAAGGCAGCTGACAGCTTGAAGACTTGTGGACTTCAACTCCCAGAATTCCTCCTCCAATCATGTTAGCTCCAGGAATTCTGGGAATTGAAGTCCACAAGTCTTAAACTTGCCAAGTTTGAAAACCCTTGTGATAGATGATGGATGGATGGATGGATAGAGATGGATGGATGAGGAGATGATAGATAGACAGGCAGACACAACAGATAGATCAGGGGCCTTCAAACTTGAGAGCTTTAAGACTTGTGGACTTCAACTCCCAGAATTCCTCCTCCAATCATGTTAGCTCAGGAATTCTGGGAGTTGAAGTCCACACGTCTTAAACTTGCCAAGTTTGGGGACCTTGGTGATAGATGATGGATGGATGGATGGGGAGGCAATAGACAGATAGACAGATAAATGATATAATTCAGGGGTCTTCAAACTTGACAGTTTTAAGACTTCTGGACTTCAACTCCCAGAACTCCCCAGCAAAGCATGCTGGGAGTTGAAGTCCATAGGTCTTAAAGTTACCAAGGTTGAACACTTTTGGTTTATATTGGGGGTCTTCAAACTTGCCAGCTTTAAGACTTGTGGACTTCGATTCCCAGAATTCCTCCTCCAGTCATGTTAGTTCAGGAATTCTGGGAGCTGAAGTCCACAAGTCTGAAACTTGCCAAGTTTGAAGACCCTTGTGATAGATGATGGATGGATGGATAGAAATGGATGGATGAGGAGATGATAGATAGACAGACAGACAGACAGACAGATANTTCCTCCTCCAATCATGTTAGCTCAGGAATTCTGGGAGTTGAAGTCCACAAGTCTTAAAGCTGTCAAGTTTGGGGATCCCTGCTTTAGGGCTTCAGAAAAAAAAATCCACATCACTGCTCAACATAACATTTGGTTGAGGATGAATGCAATGACATATTTTAACTTCTCGTCTGATCTTTCTTTTTCTCTCCACTTTTTCCCTTCCCCACCTCTGATCCCCAACCCCCCTCCAGTAAATACCATCATTGCAGCAAATGCCAGGGGCTGCGCATCGCCCGTCTGCCCCACACAGCTTCCCACCAGCCTCGCAGGGAGAAGGGAGAAAGTTCTCCTCCAGGCAACGCACAGTCTCCGGAGTCCCAAAATAGCAGCCCATCTCTTCTCCACAACAAATGTTGGGCCCGAAGCAGCTCCCTCTGTTGCCGGGGCCACAGTGGATACACTAAAGCAAAAGAAAGTAAAAGAAGATGGTCAACATCTGGAGGTATCACACCAGGGTGGAAAAACCGTCTCCTTCCCGGGTACAGCTGACAAAGCAAGGAGAGCCTGTGGCTTAGAGGTTTATACACCTACCCGTTATGTAAGCAGCCCCGTTCGAATACGGTTAGCTGATGAGAGCTAAATAGCTTGAAATAGTTCCATAGAGTAGGAATAGGAATAGGAATAAAATAGAACTAGGAATAGAATAGAATAGAATAGAATAGAATAACAGAGTTGAAAGAAATCCCAGAGGTCTTCTAGTCCAACCCCCTGCCCAGGCGGGAAACCCTACACCACTTCAGACAAATAGTTATCCAACATCTTTTTTAAAACTTCCAGTGTTGGAGCATTTGAAGTGGAAGTTGTTCCACTGATTAATTGCTCTGACTCTCAGGAAATGTCTCTTTATTTCTAAGTTGCTTCTCTCCTTGATGAGCTTCCATTTGTTGCTTCTTGTCCTGCCCTCCAGGGGCTTTGGAGAACAGCTTGACTCCCTCTTCTTTGGGGCAGCCCCTCAAATACTGGCATACTGCTATCATGTCTTCCCTAGTCCTTCTTTTCATTAGACTAGACATACCCAGTTCCTGCAACCATTCTTCCTATGTTTTAGCCTCCTGTCCCCTAATCCTCTTTGTTGCTCTTCTCTGCACTAGAGTCTCAACCTTTAGCTCAACCGCCTTGACTTATTTGAAAAAGAGGGGATACAAATAAAATAAATCATGAAAGTTACGCAGGTCCTAGGAAAATCACGTTGGCAGATCCACGTTGGATCTCATTTCTTTTAACTTGATGCTGAGAATGTTCTTCCCTAGTGACATCCAACTGCCAAATCATAAAGATATATATATATATATATATATGTTTTTTTAAGCTTTCGCGGGTACTTACATGTGTGCTGTTTAGCTTCCTTTCGGGTATTATCCCACGTCATTGTAGTGCTTTTAAAGTTACCTGGTGATATATGAATATACAGCAGAATCGCCAATCTGCCATGCATCAGGCTTCTGTAGGATGCCATATATATATATATATGTGTGTGTGCTGTTTAGCTTCCCTCATGGAAATATTATCCCGAGGGAAGCTAAATATCACACCATTCGTGTAAGTGACGCCGCGAAAAGCTTAAAAAGAACATAGGTATATATTATATATCTCTCCATCCATCCAATCCATCCATCCATCCAATTACATACATCCCATCCAATTCCATCCATTCCATCCACCATCCATCCGACATTACATACATACATACATACCATACATACCCCATACATACATAAAAACATTTTCAGGCACCAGATTCTGCCTGTAGATCTTGTGTTTGTGGTATTGATGGCCAGAAGGTCAGAGAAAGCCTTGATGGCTAAACTTTTTCTGATCTTAACAATTTTATGGAAAGTTTTTTCTAAAAAACTTTCTACTGGAGAAACAGCTGTAAATTAGGCCTGCTAATTCAGGCTAGTCATGCGCAGTTTAACCTGGGCATTGTTAGCTTAGCATTGCTCCATCTGAGGGTTATCATTCCATTAGGGGCTTAATGAGCAGGAAATGGGAAGAGATATTGAGAACCTGGGAAGTCTATATTCCCGCTAGTGAGATATGAGGGACATACCATGCTCTTAGAGTAGGGGAGCCAGCCGTTTCTACCGTTCCTGGCCTGCAGCAAGCAGCCAAAAAAAGCCAATGCCAGTCCTAAGTTCATTAAAACAGAGGGAGACAATCAAGATCGAACGAGGTGACGGTATTTATACTACTCTATAAAGCCTTAGTAAGGCCACACCTAGAGTACGGCATCCAGTTTTGATTTCATACAGTTATAAAAATGATGTTGAGACTCTAGGAAAAAAGTACAGAGAAGAGCAACCAGATGATGAAGGGGGGACTGGAGGTAAAACATATGATGATGGTTGCAGGAACTGGGCCTGGCTAGTCTAGGGAAGAGAAGGACCAGGGGAGGCAGGAGAGCATCTTCCAATACTTGAGCAGCTGCCCCAGAGAGGAGGAAGGGGTCAAGCTATTTCCAAGGCACCTGAAGGCCAGACAAGGAATAGTGGATGGAAACTGAACCAGGAGAGATTCAACCTGGAAATAAGGAGAAACTTTTTGACAGTGAGAACAATCAACCCGTGGAAGAGAAGTTGCATTCAGAAGTTGTGGGAGCTTCAAGGCTAGAAGCTTCCAAGAAGAGACTGGACTGCCATCTGTCAGAAATGATGTAGGGTCTCCTGCTTGGGTGGGGGGTTGGACTAGATGACCTACAAAGTCCCTTCCAATTGTAATTGTAACTGTAACCCCCCAATTCTTCTCTCTGATAGGCTAGACTTACCAAGTTCCCTCAACTGATCATCATATGATGTAGCCTCCAGATCCTTCCTCATATTTACAAATATAAGTATCTATGGAAGCTCTCAATTATCCAGGTCATGGCTGTCCCAAAAGTGCTTTTCAAAGGGTACCTGCACTTTCTTAGTTTTTTTTTTCTTGAAAACACTTTATGTCTTGGACAACCCTTTGTCTGATATGATATAAGATCTCTCTCTTGAACAGAGGGTTAGACTAGAAGACCTTGGAGATCCCTTCCAGCCCTGTGAGATTCTACACCTTCTGCTTTTCCCTAAACTCTCTTATTCTCAACCATGAAGCTTCTTCATCTCAGTTCTTCCTTGCTAAACCCAAGAAAGTCAATTGCAGAACTGAAGAAGAAGAAGCTTCCTGAATGAGAAGCCAAACGTTTTCCAAGAAAAACAACAAGAAGGAAGTCCATTTTCCTTTTTGGAAAAAAACATCTTTGGGATTAAATGATACAACTTAGGTCAAGGGTCCCCAAACTTGGCCACTTTAAGACTTGTGGACTTCAACTCCCAGAATTCATTGCTGGCTGGAGAATTCTGGGAGTTGAAGTCCACAAGTCTCAAAGTGGCCAAGTTTGGAGACCTCTGACTATGGATATGAAAGCATGCATCGTTGGACAGCCATTTGTCCAGATTTGTACAGGGTCCTCTGTTTGAGAAGGGGGTTGGACTAGAAGACCTCCAAGGTCCCTTCCAACTCTGTTATTGCTCTACCACCTTTGCATGGGCGGGATTACCTTTCAGGCCACCTGTGTGTCTCATTGACAGAGCTAACCCCCCCCCCCCCCCCNNNACTCCCCCCCCCCCCCCGGGAATTAAAATTTCGGCGAACCTACAGCCAAGGAAAGGAGAAGGAGAAGGAAGAGAAGACAATGGAATTCTTCCTCAAGGAAGAAGACTGGAAAGATAAATGCAAACACCTGAGCTATTTCTGCCTTACCTGTCGGATTTCTGCCTCAGGCAGGGATCTCTTTCCTCCTCGGGGGCAGTTCTGGATGTAGCAGGCTGAAGACAAGGTGAGAAGACAGAAGAGAAACGCGGAAAGGATCCCAGCAGGCATCTTGAAAAGGTTGGCAAAACAATTGCTCCAGCTGTCCTGCCTTCTCGCTTGTTTCTATCTGATTCCTGGGCTGCATCCCCAGCCTATTTATATTGTTTGCATCAATTGTTTGGAAGCCCTGTAACGCTGTGCCCCCAACATTGTTACAAGTGGGGGGGGGCTCTGCCCCCTCCCTCCATAGACCTCCCACCCAAAAAGCCAACCTCCGACCAACAGCTGTAATTGAGCCATTCAGTGCCGAGAGCTGTTCTTTTCTCCCCAAGCTGCCGCTTTTATTGCCGGCCAATTATTTTTAATCAGGGCATCATCAAAACTGTGAGTCGGTTGGCCTGCAGGGACGATGTATGTCGGGGCTGGAGGCAGCGAGCATAAAATCAGGATGGTTTTTCTCTTTCCAAAATCTTCTTTTCCTTTCTTTTGCTTTTCTTTTTCTTTTCTTTTTTTGGCAGGGATGTTGTGTTTTAGGGTGAAAACCTTCGTAAACATGGCCAGGATAGCTGTGAAAGGCATCAAAAACCCTGTGCCACTTTTAAGAGCCTCGACCACCCTTTGAAGGGAACAGCTGGCACGGTTCTTTCTCTCAACACTAAAAGCCTTGGCATAAGTTTGATGTTCTGAAAAGCTCCTTTGACTTAAAGCTAACTCCATCTAACTCCCACCTTGTTTGCTTGTTATCCTATTTCTGAAATATAAAGGCCTGCCTCCCTTAGAGGTTCCTCTCTTATCTATCGTGATGCAACGTCTCAACGCTTTTTAGATTCTAATAGGGTTAGGGTCTCTTCTCCTCTCCTCTCCTCTCCCCTTCCCCATTCCAATCTATTTGTGTTTTCTTTTCTATTTTCTCTTCTTTTCTATTTTCTCTTCTTTTCTTATCTTTTCCTCTTCTTTTCCTTTCCCTTCCCTTCTCCCTTCCTTTTATTATTTCTTCCTCCTTTAATCTTTCCTTTTAACTATTTTCCTTTCATTCCCTTCCCTTCTTCAGACATGACTTCCCTCCGCCCTTTCCCTTTCTCTTTCCTTTCCCCTCCTCTCCTCCCTTCCATTCTTGTTTTCCATTCTCTCTTCTCTTCTCTTCTCTTCTCTTCTCTTCTCTTCTCTTCTCTTCTCTTCTCTTCTCTTCTCTTCTATTCTATTCTATTCTATTCTATTCTCTTCTTCTCTCCTCTCCTCTCCTCAGCTCTTCTTTTCTCCTCTCCTGTCCTCTCCTCCCTTCCATTCCCTTCCCTTCCATCCCATCCCATTACATTCTTGTTTTCCTTTCTCTCCTCTCCTCTCTTCCATTCCATTCCATTCCTCTTTTATATTCTTTTTTCTATTTTTCCTCTCCTCTCCCCTTGCCATCCCCTCCCACTTGTGACTCTAGAACTGTAACCTTGTTGCTTGTATCCTTTATTGACTGTTTCCTGGTATGATTTGATGGCTTATTGTACCCTACAACTATTATTAAGTGTTGTACCTTGTGATTCTTGACTCTTGATGAATGTATCTTCTCTTTTATGTACACTGAGAGCATTTACACCAAGACAAATTCCTTGTGTGTCCAATCACACTTGGCCAATAAAGAATTCTATTCTATTCTATTCTATTCTATTCTATTCTATTCTATTCTATTCTATTCTTATTCTATTCTTATTCTTATTCTTATTCTTATTCTATTCTTATTCTTATTCTTATTCTTATTCTATTCTATTCTATTCTATTGTGTTCTATTCTATTCCCTTTTCCATAGCTGCCCAGGACAAACAAGTGATTCCCTTGAACCTTTCTGGTGAACTCCTGATTCAACAGTCTTGTGCAAACCCAAACAGGTCAATCTGAGCTATTGTGTGAACCCAATCGGTGACACCTCCAACCCCTCTTTTGTGGCCAGGCCACAAAAGACGGGGAGGAGGCCTGTGGGGGGGGGGACTTCCTGGCAATATTTCAAACCTGCGTCCTCCACACTTGACTTCAGCCAAACAGCTTCAGAGATCTTCTGCCAGGCTACAGATGGAAATTCATCTGATTCAGCATCACAAGGACCGTGGGACGCTTTGGCCGCAGCCAAAAATAATTCCCCTGCACCCATTCCCATCTGTTTAGGACAAGGGACTTCCAGAAGGGGCTTTGGAGGAAAAATCCCCCCCCCTTTTTTTCCCCCTCCTACTTTTGGTTCTGGAAAANGGCTTTGGAGGAAAAATCCCCCCCCCTTTTTTTTCCCCTCCTACTTTTGGTTCTGGAAAAACACAGTGATCCAGAAGAGTCCAGCTTCACTACTTCCCGGCTTTAAAAATGTAAAACTACTTCTGTGCAAGCCCTGTTGGGTTTCACCTTGCAAGATAAAAGGGATCAGCTTAAAGAAACGGAGATCCAGGAATGGTGGTGTGAAGCAGGGGCTTGTTTCGGGTTCATGAGGAACGTATCTCCTCCAAGGAAGATATTCAGAAATGCAGTCTCTTCACCCCCTGCTCCCTTCTAACACTGATGATGTTACCTAGTTGGGTATTGAAATGTCTGCAAGAAAACAACCAAGCTGAGAGAGCACCAAGGACCCCACAGTCATTCTCTTCCTCCTTCTCCCCCTCCTCCTCCTCCTCCTTTCCACAAACCCCACTCCCTCTTAGCACTAATGCTGTTCCCTAGTTGGGTCATGAAAGATCTTTCAGAAAACAACCAAGCTCAGGGAACACAGAGGACCCCACAGTCTTTTTTCCTCCTCGTCCTCCTCTTCCTCCTCCTCCTTGTCCTCCTCCTCCTCCACCACCACCTCCTCCTCCTCCTTTCTGCAAACCCCACTCCCATCTAGCGCTGATGATGTTCCCTAGTTGGGTCATGAAATATCTGCAAGAAAAAAACCAATCTCAAGGAACACCAAGGAGACCATATAAGCCCCTGAGTTCTGCTAGATTTCTTCTAATACAAATGCACAGCTACAAAAAAAAAACAGAATTAACAGAGTTGGAAGGGACCTAAAAGATCTTCTAGTCTAGTCCAACCTCCTACGCAGGCAGGAATCCCTATATCATTTCATATAAACTACTTTCCAATATCTTCTTAAAAACATCTGTGTCCACAACTTCTGGAAGCGAATAGTTCCACTGGTTAATTATTCTCAATATTAAGAAATTTCTCCTTAATTCTAGGTTGCTTTTCTCCTTGATTACTTTACATCATTGTTTCTTGTCGTAGCCTTCTGGTGCTTTGGAAAATAAATTGACACCCCCCCCCTTCTTTGGGGAAACCCCTAAATATTGGAACAATGCTGTCACATCTCCCCTAGTCCTAATTTTCATTAGGCTGAACATATCAAATTTTTGTAACCATGGTTATGAGGGTTGGGTACATTTATCAGAGATGCTTTGGAGATGGACTCCATTGCTGATCAGCAGACTTGATGGCCAGGGAACTTTTCCTAACTTTAGTTTCTGGGAAAATAACAGAGTTGGCTTAGGGTTGTTTTCAAGTTGATTCTCTTCTTGTATTTATCCCTCCAACCTACACCCCCTCCTCACTCATCACTCCACCCCGGTTCTCTGCCACAGAACTAAACCCTCCCTGCAGTGCAGGTCCCCAAGGAAAGACACGGCCGACCGGATGGCAGCAAGGAACGCGCCGAGAATGTGACCTGAATATGCAAAAAGGAATCTGGCAAAGGACAAACACGTCAGCAAGCTCGACCCCGGAGGGCTGGCAGCCGCCACAGGCTTTCTTTCTTTTAGGAGAAGCAATTCTCCAAGGGGGGAGGGGGCCCTGTGGTGGTTGGAATTAATTCACAGAAAAATAGCAAATGAGAAACGGAGAGGAGCAAATCGGAAGGGAACAATTTAGCAGAGTGGTCACCAATCAGGGGCTGGGGGCCACTGGTGGTCCAAGAGAAAATTTGGGTGGTCTGCAGAGAAATGTCCCCCCCCCAAAGCAATTAATCCAGGCTGCGCAGGAACACAAAGTTGCAACATCCACATGGCCAACGGGAACACAAGGCTTGCGTCGCTTGCATTGCGAACATCACGAGGTAGTGAGGGGAGGGAGGAAAGGGCAGAGGGGGAATTTGCCCCACTCACCCCACGCACCTGGCCTGGCCATCGGGCTGCTTCTTTCCACTTCTTTCTGCTTCTGCTTTTGGCTGCACGCAAGGAAAGCAGCCAAAGTCTTTCTTTCTCTCCCCCAAACTCCACCAGAAATGAGTCTTTGGGACCCTGCAGGGCCTCCTGCTCCAAGAGGCTGTGCCGGCACGACAAGCCTCACAAAGACTCATTTCTGGTGGAGTTTGGGGGAGAGAAAGAAAGATTTCTGCTGCTTCTGCTGTTTTCCTTGCAGGAAGCCAAAAGTCTCTCTCTCTCTCCCCCTGAGAACAGAACTGAAAAGCAGGTTAGGAATGTGCCCTGGAGGGGGTAGGGGTGTGTGAGAGACCTGTGTGCATGCGTGTGCGTGTGTGTGTGCGTGAGAGAGAGAGAGAAAGAGAACATCACCGCCAGCCCTACAAGGTTAAGATCGGATCACCCTCCCTCCCTCTCTCCCCCCCCCTCTCCCACACCAACGTCAGCAAGCCACTGTCAGTCAAAATTCATATTAGTGGTCCGCAGGATTTAAAATTATGAGTTTGGTAGTCTCTGAGGTGCAAAAGTTTGGCGACCCCTGATTTAGCAGATGGGACCCAACTGGTGCAGACAGGGGTGGGATGCTGCCAGTATAACAACCAGTTTGGTGATTTAACGTGCCTGATGAGTGCTGTGCGCGTGTGAACACCTATGCAAAAATTCTTACCTGCTATGTTACTTTGGGGGAGTAACACAGTTGAGGAGTGGCAATCTACTTTTTGTGCTGATCAGCTGGGATGATAAAGGTCAGGTTCGCACCCAGCTGATCTTTGGAGCTAGGGTTTTGCCCGAACTGGTCCGAACCGGCAGAATCCCTCCCCTGGGTACAGCCATTATCACATAGAATTCCCCAACCAGCATGGCTGAGATGAAGTGTCAACTCATAAAATATGTCTATGGTCTTGCCAACAGAAAGGGAGGGGGGAAATGGGTTTGCTTGGACATCAAAAGCACATTCCATAAACAGTTTTTCAAAGATAGTAACTGGGTGACTGAAGTTTCTACCACGCATATCTCTAACTGGAGAGCATGATTGATGACTCTGGGCTATGGACATGTCCCATTGGAGATTATGAATTACGATACACACGGGGGAGGTGGGGGGAAAACCAGAGTCAAGGGTGACAAGGAATGATGTGTCTCCAAGTCAGCTACACCAAGGCAGTGCTGGACATGTTAACTCCCAATAAATCCTTTTGAAGTTTTGGAAGTTTAGCTGGAGACTCATGATTTAATTGGGAATAACTTCTGGAATCCTAAGACTAAGATTTCTGGAAGTTGGTTCAAAGCATTACAGATTTTATTGAAATATAAACTGCTTCTTCTTCTTCCATATCCATCGTTGAATGTTGGTGATCATGTTGGCGATCCCAATTTGATCAACCGCCACCAATGTTTGTGTGTTTTTAGGAGGCAGGGAATTTTGACGGGTGGGGAGCTGTTGGGGGATTGTCATGTGTGTGTGTGTGTGTGTGTGTGCATGTTGGGTCTGGTCTCTAGGTGTTATGTGAATTTTGTTGTATGATTAAGAAAATAATGGAATGTGCAGAAAAGAGCAGATTAACATTAGTGATTAGAGAGCAAGAAGAAAAAGAGCATTATAAGAAATGGGATTTATTCTACCAATGGTTAAATAAAAAAGTAGGAAATTGAAGTATAACATAATAGCAATGATATGTTATAATTGAGTAACTCAGAATAAATTATAATACCAATAAAATTAGTAAGAATTGAGATTTGCTTGAAAGGATAATACGGAACTGAAACTAAAGTCTAATAATGGTGTAATAATAATACAGTTTTATACAGTGGTACAAATGGTTGAATAAAAAGGAAGTAAAGATGTTTACTGAAAATGATTAAAGAAATGCCAAGGAAAAATAGGAATAAGGATAAATGTATGTATAGCTATGTATATATGTAAAGTAATATAAATAAATAAATCTTGTATTATAATGTAATAATAACATAAATAAGGATTTAAGAAATAAGTTACAGATGTATTTGTAGCAAATGACTTTAATTGACACTATTATGAAAATGCTGCAAAATGTGAGAACATGTTTCTCTTTTTTAAAATATTTTTTTGAAATTTTGAATAAACAAAATAATCATAATCATAATGCAATTTGATTCAGAAATTCAATTAACGCAATATGAATGTAAACTTAAGAAAGATAATAGATACTGTGTACAAGACATATGTACCAACTGACATGCTGTATAACTGAACTGTTTTATTTGTTGTTTTATGTTTTATGTCTTATGTTTGTTTGTTGTTAAAAAATAAAAAACATTTTTATTTAAAAAAAAGAATTTCATTGTATGTATACTGTGTATATATGTACAATGACAGTAAAGAATTTAAATTCTAGCCGATCTGATCTCCAGGTTAGATCAGGTTAAAAAAAAATTAATTGAATCAGAGGCTGCGATGATCTTCATCTAAAATATTCCAAACCGCCCCCCTCTTGGGCTTCTCAGCAGTTTGTCAGAGTGACTCAAATCTGCCAGTTGTAAAATTATGACACAGAAAGAGAGAAGTTCATTATTTTTCTCAAGTGTCATTTCTAGACGGAATGGACACATTAGGAAATCAGGCCAGACTCCAGATTACTTTATCGTCAAATGAAATGATATTAGCGGCAATTATCCGGCCTTGGATGAAACGGTGCCTTGAATGATAATGCAGCCCTAAAAAATTAAACATTTAAGCAATGACATTTCTTTTTTAAAAAAAGGTCGAAAAGGTTAATGGAAATGTTTTTCAAGGGAAGGAAAATTTGCATGCAACCTCCACACACCACACACACACACACATTCACACACAACACCACAACAATCTAAAAGCAAGTGCTAAAATCAAGTTGATGCAGCAAACTCAGGGGTGTCATGTTGGAGATTGACTCCAAGGGAGAGGAAGAACAACCAACAGGGAGTGGGAGTGGGGCTCCAAAGGTGGTGGAGGAGGCTGGGGAAGGGCAGAGGCCGGCTGGGCAGTCAGAGGAGGATCCAGGCCCATCCCCTCTCCATCCTCGGGCATGCAGGGAGGAGAGGATAAGGGAGAAACGTGAATGACATGGTCTACGGGGGAGGAAAGGGTCCTGATCCCCTTTATGGGCTGCAGCTGTGAGAACTGGTTAATAGGACGGACATGTGTATGGGCCAGTGCTGGAAGCAAAGCATGGAAATATCTCTCGTCTGTCGTTCCTCTCTGAGTTTGGCGTCCTTCCCATTGTGTGTTCTGATATCTGTGGATGTCTTCAAGCCCTTATCTTGCCTGGTTCCCTGAATTGCTTCAGCGTGGTTTGTGTTGTTTTTGCTTTTTATAATTTATAGGCATTTTTAGTTTAAACAGCATTTCCTCCTTTTTGTAACTGCTTGTGGGGGAGTTTTTTGTTTCCAGTCAAGGATATTTGGAGCTTTGAAGCAAAGTGAAAGAACAAAAGGGACTTCACCTGTCTTTGTGACTGGCTTTATTTTATATCTCACCCTGAGTCATCACAGGGGTGCCGGAGGTAAAATGAATTTCGCACAAGAAAAAAAAAGGTGAAAGGGCTTTAAGGTCTTTAAAGGGTGTGATTAGAGGTACAGCATAGTTTTGAAGTAGCCACACATAGACCCAGGTTATAAGTATGATTTGGCAATGTACAAATATAATACATAAGTAAAAATATCAGATATGGCTTACGCAGAAAATACTCCCACCTGTGAGCTCCTTGGTGCTCTCTGAGCTTGGTTGGGTTTTTATTTGATTTTTTGGCAGTGTTTCATGACCCAACTAGATAACATCACCAGTGCTAGAATGGAATTAGATGTTTGAGGAGGAAGAGGAGGAAGAAGAGGAGGACTATGGGGTTCTTGGTGCTCTCTGAGCTTGACTCTTTTCTGCAGGTATTTCATTAGCCAGGAGGAGGAGGAGGACAGTGGGGTCCTTGGTGCTCTCTGAGCTTGGCTTTTTTCTTGCAGACATTTATTGACCCAATTACGTAACGTCGTCAGTGCTAGAAGGGAGTGCGGTTTGCTGGGAGGTGGTGGTGGTGGTGGAGGAGGAGGATGAAAAAACAGATTATGGAATCCTCGATATTCCCTGAGCATAGAGAAGCTGCATGGCTCAAGGCTTGCCCTTTTGACAGGTCTTTTAGTCCTTGACCCCCAACCCAGAGGTGGTATATTCAGCAGGTTCTGACCAGTAGCGTAACTTTTGAGTAGTTTGCAGAATCATCAAATCCCATCTCTGACTGGAGATTTTACAGTATTCTGCCCCTGCCACGCCCACCAAGCCAGACCCACAGAACCGGTAGTAAAAAAAATTTGAATCCCACCACTGCTACACCATAATTGAACCCACAATTTCAGACCCAAGTCATGCTGGTCATAAAGTGGATCACCACATAACTGTGCCCAATTTCATGCCTTCTTGTGACAGTTGGTAATCGAATGCTATGAGTTGTGAACATGGTTGCTAAATGGTTGCTAAATACCCAAACTGCAGTTATGTGTGTGTCACATGTAAGCTGGGGAACTCTGGGAATTGAAGTCCACACGTCTTAAAGTTGCCAAAGTTGGGAACTCCTTGTCTACTCTAGACCCCTTTTTTCAATTTAGCAATTTTAAGTTGTGCTGACTTCCAACTGTTGTGATTCGCCGGCAGCAGGTGTGGATGGTTGAGGTCTCGGAGAGCGAGGACTCAGATGAGGGGCCTGTGTGTGAGGCAGGGATGGGGCCAGGACCATCAGGGAGGGGAGTGCTGCCTTTGGAGGTCGTGGAGGCTGGCAGCAGTGAGAAAGAGGACCCTGAGGAGCCTGTGCCCAGTGTGCATGCGCGCAGGGCTGCTCAAGGAAAGAGCAGCTGCAGAAGCACGGATGACTCGGGAGTAAGGCTGCAAGGTAATGGCCCCTCCCTTAAGAGATAAAAGCCAGCTGAGAAACCAGAGTTCTTTGCAGNCCTCCCTTAAGAGATAAAAGCCAGCTGAGAAACCAGAGTTCTTTGCAGGAAGCAAAGACATTTTTACACTCAAGCCTTGTGGACGTTCAGACTCTCTTATTTGTGTTTGTGTTTGAACTATTTCTTGGCAACTTTATCAAGTGTTCTTGGCAGCCTTGCACCACCTTGGCAAAGCTCGTTCTTATCAGAGACAATTAGTTTGAAACAGCCTTTTCACTGGGAAGAAACAGAATTCGTAAAGAATCATTACAAGGTTTTGCTTTTATCTCTGTTTGGTGTTTGTTTCCTTGGGTCAGAACACCATCTTATATTTTTTTTAATGTTGCGCCAGCTTTCACCAGCAACAGAGCAATACAACTGGTTAAATCCCCTGTGATTTCAGACCATAATTTTTTGTTAAGGCTTAAAATGTCAACTGTTAAAATGCTTTGACCACTGCACCGCTAGCTGCACAACAGAGACCAAACAGGTGTGTATAAAACACTTTTGGGGGTGGGGGTTTCTCCTGTTAACGGATTGCACGATGAATTAAAATAGCCAACATTGTTCAAACTGCTCCGGTTTTCTGTTTTCTGCAAGGCTTCAAGATAGCCACTCTTTGTTTCTTTAGGTGTTCAGGATTCGAATGCTACCATTTATTTATTTTTTTGCAGGGGGAAACATGGTGTGACTGCATCCTTGTAAGATCTTGGCAAAGAGGTCTATTTTATTTTATTTTATTGCATATCTAGCAAAACAAACAGAAAACCCAGAGAGGGACCATGTAGATAAGAGGTCTCCAAACTTGTCAACTTTAAGATTTGTGGACTTCAACTCCCAGAATTCTGTCAAGTCCACAAGTCTTAAAGTTGCCAAGTTTGGGGACCCCTGATGTAGATTGTGGATGATTCAAGCCAATATGTATTCCTGATTTAAATTCTTTTTTCCCTTTAAGTAAAAAAAACAACCACCTCACTTTGAACAGCATCAAAAACAGCCCCTGTGAGAGGGACCTTGGAGTCTGAGTGGATGATCCCATAAACATGAGCCAACGGTGTACAGTAGTAGCCAAAAAAGCCAATACGATCCTTGGTTGTATAAACAAGAGGCATCAAATCAAAATCACATGAAGGATTCGTATCACTTTATAAAGCCTTAGTAAGACCACACCTAGAGTCCTGCATCCACTTTTGGTCACCACACTATAAAAAAGATGTTGAGACTTTGGAAAAAGTGCAGAAAAGAGCAACTAGGATGATCAAAGACTTGGAGACTAAAACATACAAAGAACAGTTGCAGGATTTGGGTTTGGCCAGTCTGGAGAAGTCTTGTGGTCCACCGGCGGAGAGGGCAGCAGAGTTGGACAGTAGGAAGGACCATGGGCCAGTCCTGGTCTGGGGAGAGCTCGGATGAGGGATCTGCTGATACAGAGGTGGGGCCAGGGCCATTTGGGAGTTATGTGCCAACTCTGGAGCCTCCAGAATCTGATATCAGTAAGGTAGAGGAATAGCGGGAGCCTGTTCCCAGTGCGCACTTGTGCAGAACTGCCAGAAGAACAGCTAAGACAAAAGGGAAGCCTTGAGAGTAAGGCTTGGAGATGATTGGCCCCTTCCATAAGACATAAAGGAGGAGCAAAGGGACAGGAGCCTTTGCAGGAAGCAACTTTGTTCTGGTCAGTTTAAACTCTGAAGCTGTGTGGACTTTGTGCTCCGTTTGGCCTTGTACAGCCAATTGGCAATTTAGTCGTTGGCAGCATTTCAAGGGAGATAAAGGTGGGTGCTTATCAGACTCATTCTAAGGGACTGTGGCAGACATCTGTGGGACTATTTACAAACTGTTTGGAGACTCATTATGGGCTGTGAATGCATATATTTCAGTCATTGAAATAAAAACAAGGGTTTGGGGGAACTTATTGTCTCAGGACTTATTGTCTCAGGCTGCCACAGAGAAGAGAGGGTCAACTTATTCTCCAAAGCACCTGAAGGCAAGACGAGAATCAATGGATGGAAACTAACCAAGGAGAGAAGCAACCTCGAATTAAGGAGGACTTTCCTAACAGTGAGGATAGTCAAGCAGTGGAACAATTTGTCTTTAGAAGTTGTGGGTGCTTCATTACTGGAGGTTTTCAAGAAGAGACTGGACAACCATTTGTCTCAAATACTATAGGGCCTCCTGCTTGAGCAAGGGGTTGGACTAGAAGACCTCCAAGGTCCCTCCCAGCTCTATTCTAAATTGAAAAGTGAAAAGTGTGCTGCCAATTCCTTTCTTTTGTGAACAGGAAGCCACCTAACACAGGCAGTTTGAAACATGGCCAATGTCATGCCCATCAGAGTCTGAATCCGAGGAGGAAGACAAAACAGCTAACGGGGAGTGGGAGTGTGGCTCCATTGGCTGTGGAGAAAACAGGAAGGGCAAAGTCCAGCTGGGCAGAGCAGGGAAGAGGTAGAACAAGGGAGAGGGAGTTCAGAGGAAGATCCAGGCCCACCCCCTCTTCATCCTAGGGCATGCAGGGAAGAACAGAGAAGGGAGCAACATGGGTTGCATGGCTTACGGGGGAGGAAAGGGCCCTGATTCCCTTCACTAGCCACAGCTGGGAAGAGAGTTTAAAAGAGATGCAAGCTGAGTGCAGTATCTTCTGGGAGCAAATGTGAGTTTATTTTGTGTTGACTTTGGTTATCTATGTTCCTGGCATCTTCCCAATCGGGTTGAATTACTGCCGTTCCTTCACGTCTGGAATTCCTTCTCCTGCCCTGCCCTAATTATCTCATTTTGCCTTGATTGGACTTATAGTTACAGTTTTTGTTGACCACGTTTTGGACTTGATTCTCTGCAGCCAAAGGCTGTTCCCAGGAGAGTTTTTCTCCAGCCCAGAAGGTAACCAGGACACTGGGGGCAAAGGTAGATCTAATAAAGGGACTCCTACTGGTTATCTGACTGTGTTGCCTTGTGCCACACCCCTTTGAGTCATCACAGCCAAAGACCAGAACTTAAATTACACACGCTTTATGTAGAAATGAACTGTTTTCAGAGAGAGAGAAAGAAAAAGAAAATTAGAGAAGCATATGGCTTTATTATCCTTTTGATTCCTTCAGATTTAAAATGCTACTGTCCTTCTATACAGTCTGTACACAACCTCCCCAGTTCCTTTGTCTTTTAGTACAACACATGTAGGATTGTTGTCATTGTGCGACTCGGTGGTGGCCGTGGCAGAAGGGAAGGGGGGGTGGGCAGAGGGAACAGTCCCGCCTCTTAGCTACCGCTATGAGGCCTGCCACAGGGCCACCTCTCCCCCCTCCAAAGAGCGCGTTGTCCTCCCCCCGTTCCCCCCCTTCTCCCTCTCAAAAGTGGACCCTTGAAATGTCGTGGGTGGCAAATAGCCTCTTGCAATTCATGCACAGGACAGAGGGGGATTTTGGTTGGTCAGCCAAACAAGCGCGACACACCAGATGCCGGCACGGGAGCTGGTAGATGGCCTCAGTCTTGAAGTAGGGAGAAAAGGCTCGGGAACAGGAAGAGCATCCCTGGGGGCCGGGGTTCCTCTCGTGCTCTGAGGGAAAAGAAAAGAACATGTGTTGACCCAGGGCGTGACACAAAAATAACAAAGTCACAAAAATAGAATAAATTCCCTTTAATGCCTCCAACTTGGCCCCAATGTCCAATTATCCTTGGCTGGAGATCAAACTCTTAAATAAAACAGTCTACAGAGAGAGTAAATGCAGTCCGAACCTAAAGTAAAGTTAATTAGAAATATAAAAAAAACCAACACAAACCACACTGAAGGAATTAATACAGCAGACCAGGATGATAAATTGCAGACTTCTACTGGATAATGCAGCAACCACAGTTGGGAGGAAGCCATAACCCAGATAAGCCTTGACCAAGATAATGCATGCTTTGCTTCCAGCAACTTTGCCATGCGCAGTTTGTTCTTATAAACAGTCCTCACAGCTGCAGCCCATGAAGGGGATCAGGGCCCTCTCCTCCCCTGTAGACCATGCCACTCACGTTTCTCCCTTATCTGCTCCTCCTTGCGTGCCCTAGGATGAAGAGGGGAAGGGCTTGGGTCTTCCTCTGAATGCCCAGCTGGCCTGTGCCCTTCCCCAGTTTTCTCCACAACCACTGGAGCCATACTCCTATTCCCTGCCAGCTGTTCCACCTCTCCCTCAGAATCAGATTCGAACAGAGGCATGACAGAATGACATGCAAAAAGTGAAAAGGGGGACTGTGGACGCACGACCACAATTGATGCGAGGGTCGTCTTTTGGGTGTGGGGTTGTGGATTTGAGTGGAAACAGCTATGCTCAACTAGGCAATAGGTCAATGTGTCAAATCAGATCCCTGTTTATTTTATTTGTATCACCCCAGGGGTGGGATTCTTCCAGTTCGGACAAACCAGATGTTAAAGTTACAGATGGTTCACAGAACCGGTATTTCAACTGACCAGCTGGCCCCACCCACCTCATCCCTCCCCTCCCAGCAGTCTCCACATAGCCCATTTTTCATGCAGGTAAGTGCAAGGTTCGTGCAGAGGCTCTGAGAGGGGGGAAAAACAGGCCTTCCGGAAGTCCGTAAAACAGGCCTGTTTCCGGCTTGCTGTGGACCTCCAGAGCCCGGGGGAGGCTGTTTTCACCCTCACAGATGTCCTAGGGGAGGCCTCTGGACCCTTTCATGCCTAAGGCAGGACTAGAACTCACAGTGTCCTGGTTGATTGGCCCAAAGGCACCTCCCTGGCTTTGATGCCTAAAGTGGGACTAGAACTCACAGTCTCCTTTTATAGGCCATTTTCAAGTTTTCATATTTTATTTGGACACTATCCTGAGTCTCTCTTTGTGAGAGATAGAGGGGTGGTCTCAAAATGTGTTAAATACATAAATAAAAATTCAACCAGTTATAGAGAAGCAAGCTATTCTGTTAGCCCTTTCTTTCTCGTGGGCGAGAGACTCAAATTCCCAAGGAGTCTGACAGGTAGGAATCAGTCCCCCAAAAGAAAGGCAAAGAGGATGAGTTGGCCAACTTTTTCCCGGCTTTACCGTAAGCTCCGCCAGCCCCACAGACATCGCTGGAGCTGCTGCTGCTGCTGTGCCCGTGTTGCCTGCTTTTAGCCAAACTTGTGGTGAACGGCATCATGCTAAGTGCGGAGTTCAAGGCGCTGTCCAAACTTTCGGACAGCCTCTGTTCATGTGTCGCCGCTTCTGTGAAGAGAGGGAAAAAAGATCTAGAGAGAGGCATCGTGGAAGAGTCAAAGAGAGCACCCTCCCTGGCGAATCAAGCTACAAATATGTGTTTGTCTATCAAATATATATAGAGATGCCTAGTGGCACACAACAATCAGGTGAGAAATAGCAAATAAAACAAAACTAACTCTGGGCCAATCACCAGGAGATGGAGAATTCTAGTCCCACCTTAGGCACAAAAGTCAGCTGGGTGACTTTGGGCCAATCACTAGGAGAGAGTGAGTTCTAGTCCCGCCTTTGACATAAAGGTCAGCTGGGTCACTTTGGCCCAAACACCAGGAGACAGTGAGTTCTAGTCCCACCCTAGGCATGAAAGCCGCTGGGTGACTTTGGGCCAATCACTAGGAGACAGTGAGTTCTAGTCCCACCTTAGACATGAAAGTCAGTTGGGTGACTTTAGGCCAATCACCAGATGACAGCAAGTTCTAGTCCCGCCTTTGACATGAAAGTCAGCTGGGTGACTTTGGGACAATCACCAGGTCACAGAGAGTTCTAGTCCTGCCTTAGGTATGAAAACTGGCTGGGTGACTTTGGGCCAATCACCAGGAGACAGTGAGTTCTAGTCCCATCTTAGGGACTAGACTTACAAAAGACTCACAAACTTCTGAAACCAACAGTTTAAGCGATTTCAGAATATTAAACCAACACTCAGATAAACATTTCTCCCCACAGGATGGTTTCAACCAGCACCACCCCCTGCAAGTTTACAAACCGGAAGGCTCAGGATACCTGTGGAGCAATCCATCTGGGACGAATTCAAATCCCATTCCATTTTCACCCTCTTCGCGTGGAACCCCAAACTGGATGCTACGGCGAAGTCCAACGCCGCACAGTGGCTGCCCTCTGGGACTCCCTCCTGGTTCTGGTCCACTAGATCAATTTTCCGTTTGAGCGATGACATGGCAAGGGACGACGCCACCACCGTCCCTGAGGCCTGGCTGCGGCCCAGTAGATTGACGCCGGGGATGTCATGCTGGAGGAGGAAGTAGTCGATCCTCGCCTTGAGTGATGGGTGGGGAAGGGGTTGCGTGTGCGGGCTGAACGCCACCCCTGTGAAAGGATCGCTGGGCACACGACCCCAAGTCGCCTCGCTCCGGTTGCACTTCTCCAGGGTTCCTCGGTCGATCACTTTCCCGGAGGGCAGCAGCATGGGCAGGGTCATGATCTCCAGTGTGATGGGGTCCAGGAACTCTTCCGGGATGTGCTGGAGAACCTCCACCAGCTTCTGTTCCCGGGAGTCGGGCTCTGCATCACTCTCCATTGGCAGAGGAAGGGTGGGGAGTTGACTGTCCGAGGCATCCAACGAGGACTTGGTGGCGACCCGGAGGACATCGTCCACCACATCATGAGAGCACGACTTGGACGGTTGGCCCCAGACCTCGACTCTCTTGATGGAAGGCAGCCCGCTGCCCGCCACGTAAGCAATGCAGATTTTCAGCCATGTGACACTGCTTAAGGAAGCCGGGCCTTTATTCCATAAGTCCAAAGAGGCAGAGCCGGGAAAGGAGAGGAGAGGATCGGCTTGGTGATGGAAGGGAGGCCTGGGCCGGAAGCCACGATGGCCGAAGGTCACTTTGCTTTGATTCTTTAAGACGGCTTTGCCCACCAGTGTGAAGGTCTCCTTGTCTGAGGCTGGAGGCTGGCCAGACGGAACAGAGAAAAGGGGCTCCGGGCTATTCCAACAGACCTTGTTGGAGGAGGTAGCGGTATAAATATCCAAGCCAGTGATGTTGTGGCATGAGCCGGACGAAGTATCGATGTTAATCCGGCAGATTTCCACATTGAAGGGGAAGGAAATCGTCACCTGCACCGGCGGCTTGATGAAGTATTCGCAACGGAAGCCACGGTGTCGCTTGATGGGGTCTTCGGAGATGAGGTTTTCTACTTCATAGCCATCGGCAGAAATCTACAATGCGGGATAAAAGTCAGGGAGGGGGGAACCCAGGCGGTCCTTGGATTACAGCTGAAAGTGGAAGAGGGCATTACCAGGTATGTTTATAACCGTGATGGAGAACCTATGGCATGCTTGTCATAGGTGACATGCAGAACCATTTGTAGGGGCACACGAGCCACAGCCAAAGTTACCTGCACTGCGCATGCGTGCACCTTCCAGCTGATTTTCAGCCCGTTTGAGGCGTTTTGCCCTCCTGGAGGCTCGAGGGAAGCCTCTGGAGGCTGAAAAATGGGCCTTCCGGAAGTACCGGAAGAGCTAAAATGGGCCTGTTTTCAGCCTCCAGTGGCTCCAGAGGCTTCCCTTGAGCCTCCGGGAGGGCAAAAATGGTCTCATGCGGGCCAAAAATCAGCTGGGAGGCGCACGCATGCCCAGTGCAGGAAAAGTGGCGGGACGGGGGTGTTGCACACACATACGCAGGGGAGCAGGGTGCAATGCGCGTGCTTTAGCACCACTACAACAAAGAGGTTTCTCATCACTGGCTTATAATATCATTGGCATTAAAATGGAACATTTGAAATATTGAATAACTACTATAAAAAAAGCATGTTGATTAACATTAGGATTATATGTTTAATTAATCAATAGAACAACTATTATGATAATCATTATTGATGTTTGCATCAAAATGCCACATTGTTCATGTACTGATATTAATCTCTCTCTGTGTTAAAAGCAAAATAGCCCTCACACATCATCACAAAATCTCTAGAACCGTAAAGCCTACAAAGGACATGTTATTTGTCTTTACGTTTGAGATGTTCCCTCCCCCCCATGAGGTGCTGCCTTGATGTGGCAGGGGGTCTTAACTGCTCCAATGAAGCTGAGAGTTGTGCTGGCAGTAGTGCAAACTACCAGCAGGTCTAACCATGCCAGAAAGGTCTTGGCTGAGGAGCAATGAATCATGGTGAAACACAACCGAACTAAGCCTACACCGGCTAGGTCATTGCCGGGTTAACAAGGACCATGTCGGGTGTTAGGGAACCTAGGCATCCGTAGACAAGTGGCCTATGGGCCACGGATCCTATAGCTTAGCAACCAGGGCATAGGCCTGCAGGGCAACTGGAAGCTGAACAACCTCAGAAGCGGCAGAAATACACAATGTCAGAGAACTGCACTGTAATGCAATGTTACTACAAAGCGGAACCAGAAAAATGACGCGACCAAAAAAAGATGTAGAAATAATAATAATAGTAATAATACTAGTAATAATACTAGTAATAGTAAAAATAGTAAAAATATTATTTAATCATTCATGAGATTCACAGCCTTTGAGGCTGGTTGGTAGCTCAACAGCTCGAGTCCTAACCAAGGACCTAGGAACTGTTCAGGTAACTGTTCAGGTAGACATATTATTATTATCATCATCATCATCATCATTCAAATACCTTGTTGCAGTGAATTCTTGGCTTGAACTGTGGAAGGCAGAGGTTGATCACCATATTTAGGGATGTGGATGGAAATCGGCTTCCTGAATTTTAATCTGGCTCTACGATTAAAAACACATGTTTTTTTAAAATCCCAGCAGGCTGGCAAATGGCGGATGATTTAAAATATATATGTAAGAGACTTGTGACGGGTCACACAGAAGGCCTTGCTAGGTCAGGACTATTTGAGTAACCACCAGGTGCCCAATTGTTGGGGTGTCCCAAAAGGAGGCTGGGGGCACCAGTTCTTCCTTTCCCTTTTCCTGCTGCTGAGACCTGCCCCCTTCTACACAATCACAATGAGTTGTTGACATGAATTCTTCTGGTCATCGGTCCTTGCAGCAACAAATTCTAGGGTTTCAATTCAAGATGGCTCCTTTATGACTTGTGGACTTCAACTCCCAGAATTCTGAATCCTTCCAGAATTCTCCCATGCTGGCTGAGGGATTCTGGGAGTTGAAGTCCACAGATCATAAAAAGCCCATCATTCTCTCATGCTGCCTCAGGGGTTCTGGGAGTTGAAGTCCAGAAATCATGAAAGGGCCATAGTTCCCCACCCTTGGTTTAACTGGATGTTGTGTGGGAAATGTTGGTTTTCTCAGGGGATCCTAGCTGGCTGGGGAATTGTGAGTCCACAGGTCTTAAAAATGACCAAAGCTGGGCATCCCTGGCCTAAAAGTTTGAAAACTACAAGGCCACTTCTATATATTGCATCATGTATAATCCATTCACTTTAATGTAGATTAATAAATCCCTCTGACAACATCTGTCAAATGATGTTTTGGATATGATAGTAGACAGTAGAACGGTGTTTCTCAACCTTGGCAGTTTGAAGACGTGTGGACTTCAACTCCCACAATTCCCCAGCCAGCATAGCAGGATAGCTATTCTGGCTGGGGAATTCTGGGAGTTGAAGTCCACACATCTTCAACCTGGCCAAGGCTGTAACACCGAAGGAAAATGCTGAGAAAGCCTTTAAAACAATTCACACTGAAGATCGAGGAAATAGAGGTTTCGATCAACTTTTGTTCATGAGGTTCGCTTGTGATCCTTTCCTGGTGCTTTGATATTTCACAAACGAATGAGTTTCACAACTGAAAAGTTATAATGGGTGTGTGTGTGTGTGTGAAATGTACTTGGTTCCTTTCAATCTTCAATTTCATCTTCAATTCATTGCATTCTTCTGCGAGGACAATCGCATGATATTAAAGGTCTGGTGGCACCTGGCAACGAATACAAATTGTGATTTTTTTTTAAAATAAAGTTTTATTTGGGTTTTCACATACAAAATACAAGTAAAACATCTTTTTTGAAAATAGCATGGT